>JAQGFW010013949.1:0-21752 GCA_030463445.1 Euplotes aediculatus
CCCCAAAACCCCAAAACCCCAAAACCCCAAAACCCCATAGCAAAATTTAAATTTTGAATTTTATAAAAATATTCAAAATGGACAAGTATAAGAAAGATAACTACGGTAAGACTTGACTGGAACAAATTTGGCTCAGTCTTTTTCAAACAACAAACTTTCTAAGCCTAGTCGACATCGAATTCGATTTATTTTAGTCACTTCAAACTTTAAGTTTTTCTTTAAAGCTTGATAGTATGTAATTTAAATAAAATTTCTTTTTTAAACAGTGTAATTTTTGAAAAATCAATACTTGAAGTAAATAGACTAAACGTACACAAAGGATATTTTAAGAAAATGTATCTTTTTAATTTTCATAGATCAAACTTGCTTCTAACTTATTTTCATCGTTTGCAAAGAATATAGCTTCTAAATATTATCTATTATTTTGATATACATCAGTTCTCATTTATTTTCTGAGTAAACTTGTTAATTTCTTAAATTTCTCTCAAAATGCTATAAAACTGAGAGCCATTTTTTTCAAATATTAAAGTTAAACTGAAATGTCAAACGAAATTAAGTAGTATAAGTTTAAATATTAATTGACTCTACTTTAATTAAAAAAAGAGATATAGTCTCACTCCTTAAAGAATATTATCAATACATTTTAGCTTTAATGACATAATTGATCATTTTCTCTAAAATATAGCTTAATTATTTTAAAGAATTATTGACTGATCATTCCTTCTTTTGATCGAAGTTTATTTGGATTTATATTAATTGTATTTGATCTTATCTTTAGCTTTAGGTTGCAAGAGGCTGTTATAATATAATTTAAATGGACTTCAAATTTATGATAGTTTATTAGTTTCATATAGAATAGAGTTTGAAAACTATAAAATTGGTCATGAAATATTGCCTCAGTAACAGTTATTATCTTTGATTCAATTTTAATAATCGTTGTTAATCCTCTCAGTTTGCTGAGTTCAATAAGTTTTCTTTGCTTTTATTTACCTTTAATAGATTATCTAAAAATACGACATAAAAAGGTGTTGTTGTGGAAAATTATAGACTTACTTTTCTGAGAAAACTCAATAAAAACTAAACAAAAATTTGACAGAGTAAAATAACTCTAAAAATACAACATTATTTAAAGAACAGAAATAGTCTTAATGCTATATTTACTAAGTAGTCAGTAGTATAAATTTATGACACAATCACTAAGTTAAATATATGTTAAAGGTAAAAATGAGCAAATTAGCTGTGAAGGAAAGTGAAATATTTAAGATTGATAAAATTTAATTGCTTAATTTTTAATAATAAAATTAATAAATAAGTAATTTGAAGTATTATTGCTTCAGTATAAATAGAATTAACTGAGGACAAAAATTAGAATTAATATCATATTAAATAACATTGAAGTTGCTTTAGGGTCGAACTGAGGATTATTATTTTCTATAAAATAATTTGCTCAAAAATTTTCAGATTGCCTATCTTTTTTGTATTTTTTGATGAATTATCACAAGAAGCTAAAACACATTCACATTTTGCTGTATACTTGAGACACCACTCCTTTTATTAAAACGATCTACAAATTGTAACTTTTTGATTGATTGGCTCCAAAAATTAAACTCTATTTATTATTTGAAATGTCATCTCCTAACTTTCTAATTCAAATACTAATTTGTAATCACGAATCCTACTAAACTTAAATCTTGCTTATATTCCCATACAGCTAATGCTTGCTTATTCATAAATTTTTAATTTAATAATAAAATCAAAATATTGCATGCTGATAAATAACTTTAGCCACGCAACAATTATGCAGAATGGATTATATTAAAATTTGCAGCCTATACAGATTAATGCAATTGAATTTATCTTTTGATTTAGCTTATCTAAAATCCATTTGCTTAAGTGCTTGCATCCATCTACCCAACAATAGCCCGAAACACCCTAAATTTAATTTAGAATATAAATGCAGATTTGCAATGATTGAATACATAAACTTGGTTTAGCTTTACTTTGTTATCTATAGTCAGAGAATCAGAAGATGACAGCAATATCCAAAAGTCTTACCAGGACAACTCAGAGGCAGAGATTAAAAATCTATACGGAGAACAGTGGCCGACAAACGGCGAAGAACAGAAGGAGTCCGATGTGTAAGTATTTTACTCCCACCTCTCATTTGTAATTAGATCCACGATATTAAACGAAGGAGAGGAAGTCAAGCGCCTCGACAAACATAGTCAGGTAGGGGAGCTCCTTTACATCCAAATAGAAAAAGAAATTAACAAAAAGAAAATACGATTCAGCAAATGAAAGAGTTAGCTCAAGACAAGAAAATAAGCAAAGCAGACGTGGCTTTGAACACAATCAAAATGATTCTGACAGCTACTATATTGGCGAAGTGGATTTTAAGCAAGATTTACTAAATGATTCAACTAATCTTATTCCAATCATTGACGAAAAGGAGTTAGGTAATGCACTATATTAATATTAAAGTTATTTGATTAACTATCATTATAATTGAAACGGTTTAGCCATTCTTCTGTATTTTAAATATCTCGTCGAATAAAAAACTATAAATACTTAGCATCTATATGTGTTCAAACATAAATTTTTTAATTCAAAGTTGTATTTGACAAAAATATATAATCAAAGCAATCTTTCATAAAAATAATTTTTTTGCTTGATTAAATTTAAATTTCTATTATATGATATTCTGATTTGTAAATCACATTGACTGTATTGATTTATGGCTATTATCTTTTCTTTTGTTTAAGTTTCAATTTTTATTTGAATAGCAGTTTTCATATAAGCATAGCTCATTAATTTTGAAATGAAGGTGAAAATTTCAAAAAAGTTTAATCATGATTTATTTTAAACTTTATTATTTAATAAAAAGATATATTTAAATACTTGTTAGGCGACAAGACATAGAATTTACTAAATTGTGATTAATCAAAATTTGTTTTTGCAAATATATTATACGAGCGATAAATTAAAGAATTTGTTATTTTTTAATAAGAATTGATAATGTCTCTTTGGCTGCGTTTAAATCTTTAGTTATTATCTTTATTTATCCAACATATATTGATATTTATTCCTTTAAGCTATATAAGCATATTCTACAGCCATCAGCCTGATAAAATTCAGTTCTGAGTTTGTCTTTTCAAATAAGAGATTAAGCTTAAATAAATAATCGAAATAAAAGTTTTGCTTTAAAATTGAGAGACATTATTTAATACTATCATATGACTTTTGACTGTTAGTTTAAGCATTCAAATAATTATAATCCTTCATTAAGTTGCGGAAGAGGATGCTCAAATGAATATTTCTATGCATCTCGTAATAGTTGCACATGCAAATTCCAACTTATATTTTAGTTTACTCACTCTAAAACACTTCGAATTCAGCTAAATACTTTTGTAGAGGACAGAAATAAGCATGAAAAGAACATACAAACTCACGAGACAGAAGAGTCGAATTGGGTAGAACAAGAATTGGAGTCATTACAAAACAACTATTTGAACTTCTATGATACAGTCAAAATAATTCTGATAGACTATGAGCGTGTAAGTATATCAATTGATACTTTTTACGTAGTTTAGTATCTATTCTAGATCAAAATACATCATTAAATCAACTTATTTTATTGAGCTTTATATTGATTTATCTTGATTTTTTGATAGCTTATCTAAGCATAAAATTATTAATATAAATATTTCAGACATGATTGTAAACACATAGTGCTTACATCTGTTTTAATGATATAGGCTGAAGATGAAAATCCTGTACACTACTATCTAATTGAGGGTCAAAAGTAAGTATTTATCAAATTTAGCTTATAAACGAACAAGAGATAGTTTTGGTTGCTAATCGATGCTTTTAACCTTGCTAATTATGCAAAGTTATTATTACTATGGAATTCAACAAAGCGATTATCTTCAATGTTACTAAGAATGTAAAAACAGAATTGCTTGAACTTTAATTTTAACTTGCCTTTCTAAATTTATGTATTATTTAAAATATTTGGCGAATTACTAACTGAAAATCTTATTATAATATAAAGGGAAAATAGTGGCTCTCTTGGAGAATGAAATATAAGGCCTGCATCATTATAATGGCTATCATCACAAACACAAATTTCGTAGATGATCCATTATATTGAATAAGGAATTGCCTTAAGTAATGTGTGAAAAGTAAATAACAATGAAATAAAATCATTCTCTTTTAAGATAGGGATATTAAAAGTTTATGAAAAATTATTATTCAGCTAAATCTTTTTTCTCCTTCGAAGAGTTATTGAAGTTCTTTTAATCTATATTTTGTTAAGAACCTAAACCGGATCATTAGTGCTGTCAATGAAATAATAAATTTTTAGTTTCTTTCTTGATAAATTCATCGAGAATATTTTAATTCATCTTGCAATGTATTAATAAATGATAGTTTCAAGCATATATAAATTGACCTCGATTTAAAGAAAATATAGTTTAAATAAGTGTTAAATTGAATTAGTTATTTAGAAACATGATAGAAATGTTATAAATACCAATATATATTTCATATAGATTTCTTTAGATAGACTTAAAATTTAGAATAAAAAATAATTTGAGAGAAGGGAGACAATAATCAAGGTCTATAAGCAGTTAATAACACAATCATTAGATTCTTATATTTTTGTTCTATTCCAATATTCTGTCTTTAATTGATAATCTCAGTAATCTTGACATTACAGACTTAGTTTTTATATTTGATAATTACTTTGTTAACATCATGCTTCTTCATTCTTTTATATGTAACTTCTTTCTTTATTTTTTCAATTTTAATTATGACTTCCTAAATTTATTTTTTGATATTCAAACTATGAATATAGCATCATTACCTTACTTTTACTTGCTTCTCTTAAAATGATTCCTATTTGTTTTTTAGTTGAATGGCAACCTTTTCATTTAAGTCTTTGTTACTATAGTTATCTATCACATATATCAATATCTCTTTATATTTGAATGCTTTCAGCAACATTTGCAAAAAATATAAATTTCCAACGACTCAATTCTGAATTCATAGTTTCTATTACTTAAGTTATGCTATCAAAGACAGCTGATAACACTCTTTGAACAATCTTATTAAAACCTTGCCTAGTTTTTAAAGGATAATTTTGAGATTCTAAAATAATTAAAACTTCAATATTTTTTAAAACTCCAAAGTCGTATAAATAAATACTTTATAATGATCTAATTTGAAATACTTTGAAACCAGTCTGCATAAGCTTGTGCTTTTACTCTTCTAACATGAAATTCATCTTTCTTTCAAATTAAAATTGTTTAAGCCGAATTAGAAAATAATCAATTTAAATTAAAAGGTATTTGAATGAATTTTTGAAATTTAGTTTGCTTGCTAACTCTACTCTATCCATTTGCTAGCTCTTATAAAAATCCTTTCATATAATGTATTTCACTGCTGTCTTCGTTTTCTTTTCCTTCTTACTCTCATGTTTTTGATCCTTATTTTTATTTTTATCTTTCTTTCTTCTATTCTTATTGCATTTGGGCTTGTATATGCTTTAAATATTTAGTCTAGTTATTAACATCATGCATTTTAAATTCTTACTGTTTCAATCAAAATTCATAAAGTTTGTTAAATTTAAAGCAATGTTATGGCTAATTTAATCCAGCTAAATAAAAGTTTAACTTTAGATACAAACTGTTTTATCTTGATTTTAATAATTATAAGAGAGACCTAAACATTAATTTTTGTTTCATTCTTTAAGTTGAGTATGCAGAATACTTTTGTTGCACCTAAAATACTTGTCTCAAAACCTGGCTCTAAACGAATATGTACTATGATTGAAAGTTTACCAGTAAGTTCACTCTATGTTGTCATAGTTCATAGTTGGAATGTACTTACCACCATATTATAAGACGTCGATGCTTTATTATCACCAATTACTTGAAAAGAAAAAGAAAGTATTAGGTGCTAAGATGATCAAAAACAAAGTATTGATGCACCAAAATTAAAGGAATAGTCAGTATTAAAATTTTGGCAGATAATAAAAATTGATGATATTTCCCAGCATTTCCCTGATCGTACTTATATGTGGAATGTATTGAACACTCTAAAATCAAAGTCCACAAACTCGATTATCAAGAAGGCTTTGAAGAATAGAAGCATTGCAAACGAAGATGAATAAGATAATATGATCGATATAGCTCCGGAATACCTCGAGAAGCTGAAGAGTATTGCTGTGCAAAAGGTATTTGCTCCTTCATTTAATCAATAAACTATCTTTTACATAGAATATAAGAGGGAAATCAGTATATTTGCTTAGTAAATCTACAAAACTCAAACGAAATAGAAAATCAGCCAAAAACATTTGAAGAAAATTTAACTTATTTGCACAAGAGATTAATTTTAGCCATGCAAATATGGATACAGTTTATCAAAAGAGAGAAACTAATAAAAATTATCAACAAGACATGATTTTCGATAGAGTTCAAAAGAGAAGAACTAGAGGACATAGAGTTAGTTGTGGATCAGTTGGAAAGATTTTATGATGCATACTTTCTATAGTTCTTTTTTAATATTTACTCATCGTTTTTAAATCTATTACATGCTTTTCAAGTCCTACTTTCTATATGCTCTATGCACACTTTTTTAGCTATTACTCCAATTCTTCATGTTAATGAATCAATTAAGTTGAACATAGCTTACTTTCTTTGTATGTATTTTAGAAAAATAAATCAGTAAAAGCTTCGACTTTGAGAAATAATATTAACCAATAACATTCATTTAAAATTAAGCTCTTTAAAACAAGAATCTAATTCGCTGTTAAATAAAATAATAGATGTAGTCGAAGAAATACCCTTGAAAACATCAAACTTTATTAAAATCGAATCTTGTAAACACATTTATTATTGGAAATAGTCACATTTATATGTCATTAATGTTGATTATTAAATCTAAAGTTAAATGATTTTAACAACATTTAGCTTGAATAAAACAAACACTTTATTTTGTTTCAATTGAGTTTTTTCTTCTCGGTGTTTTGTGATAAAATTGTTTGAATTTTTTGTTGCGTATTCTTGCTATTATATAGTATTCTAAATATTTGATAGCAATAGCAGGCTTAAAACTGACTAACATTCCAAAATTTGTATTCATTCAAATTTTCAAATCTCCGAAAATAAAAGCATTAATGCCTTATTAATTTATCATAGACTAATAATACTTGGACGCTCACTTTTTATTGCGGCGAGTGTTATTTAAAACAAGTTGTCCTGCAGCCACTGTTCATCTAACTCGCTGCTATTTTTATTCACGTTATATAGATGGAGTGGATATCTTTTAAGTGCGAAAAGTCTCCAATATCACACAATAGGAATGGCAGATTTGGGAGAGAGCGAAGGTAGCTTAAATAACAAAAAAGGATATCAGAAAATGGTCGAGGACCAGGAAAATAAATATTTATTTGGTCAACAGTCAAAAAAGCTCCCCTTCAAACTCAATCAGCCCTTTGTTTTATACAATTGAAACAAAAAGTCTATCAAATACAAAGATATCACATATATAGATTCTAAAGAGATATTCGATTTTAAAAACAGTTCTTATTCTGAGGCAATACGGTTTTATTTTGAAAAAGAGGGAAGCAAATCAAGAGATAGTCAGTATATTAGTCCTCAAACAGAATACAAGCTATTCACTTATTTTAATAACGTCAAGTACTATTTGGATGCAACTAATGAATTTCATTTGGATTTAAGATCAACAAAAAGTAAAAATACCATTAAAGGTAAGTCAACAAATTTTAGAGAAAAGAAATTTATAAGTATGACTATTGATCAAGCATTATGCTCATTTTAAATATTTATTTATCAAATTTCTCTTAATCACTATTTAATAATTAAATTAAGTGAATGTGGTTGATAAAGTCGAGAAAGTAAATCCAAATGCAATTGATGAGGAAAAGTAAGTTTAGCTAATTAATCATTTTTTATTCAGTAATATCTAATTTTTTTATTATTTACAATCATGGAAACATATTTATTTTTAGTTAGCTATAAAGTTGAGCATTTTATTTAATCGCTATCAAATAAAATGCACCTCGATGATAAATTTATGATCTAAGTCACTTAAGATGAAGATAAAATTTATGCTATTAAAATTAGATAAAAAACAATGATTAGATTGAAATTGTAATAATTTTTAGAACGATTTTAAAATATATTAAATGTTCAAATTACAAAATGAATATTGAAGCAAATTTTGAGCTAGTATTAATTTAATGATTGGGGAATAATGATATTAATAATAATATTATATCTATGAGCATGAATAAAAATTATAGAAATTACCATCTGTATTGCTTATGTCTCTAAAATTTAAATTAAAGTAATATTCAATTATTTTTAAAATAAGAAATTAATAATATTTGTCAAAAAGATAAAATAGAAATAATAAAGTGTATATATTATGATTTAAATATGTTTTATTATTTTGCATGTATTTTTATGATTTATTAATATAAAAGGTTAAGAATTATAAATTGAAAATAATATGATGCTAATTTTATAAAATGTAGTTTATAAATGTGAGTATTTTTAATCATTAATCTCACTTTAAATAATTCATTTATTTTAGACGATATATATTAAGAGCGGCACCAAACTATTACTTTAAGAGACAACTATGATTTAAGAAAATATTTGAAGAAGTAAGTTTATATATTAGATTTATTAATATAATAGAGATTCTTATGATTAAATTATTTATATTAACGGTATCAATAAATATATTAACGACATGTATAAATAAATATATTTTATAAAATTTCGAATTTATTTTTGATTATTAAATGAGTAAAAATCAAATATAGCCTCATTTATTTAACAAAATTTAACTAGATTACTAATTTTTGATGCAATTTGCTAAATTTTAAAGGTAAATACTAACTGAAAACTGAATGAATGATAATTACTGCAATTATTTGAATAATAGCAATCTTAAGAAACTTTGATAAATTTCTTTATATTTTATTTTAAAATAGCTTATTGCAATTAATATTAATTATACTATAGTTGATTTAATAATTCTTATTAAGATAAATTTTAATTAGTATTAAATAATTTGTATTATTTAAAGAGCTGCTTGATTTTACATTTTTATAATATATTTAAAATTTAATCGAAAGCATCACATTCTAAATAATTAGGAATCAGTTTAAACTAACAAGTTCTCTTTATATTAGATTAGCTAAGCAATTAAAAAGTTGAAAATATTTCTTATTATAAAATATCATGCAATTTATAAATGTACTTTAAATAACTACACAGATTATTATTTTGAATTCAATAAAAAATAGAATTGATTGATTAGTATCTTTTACATTTCTACAAAGCTTTAGTTATTTAACATCTCTTATATTTTTCGATAGGATTTTCACTAAATATAGTATGACCATATTTCAAAGAGCTATCTAGAGCCTGTGTTTTAACAATGATAATCTAAGTCTTACTCCTACAGTTTGAGTTTTTTCTATAAGTGCTTAGTTTAATCTGCCTATTCTTGCATGCATTCAATCATATCTTGATTCCTTTTTTGATTCTCTACTTTCTTTTCTTTAGTATATAATTTCATATTATTACTTATAACTAATTAATTAAATCCTCTGCTTCTTTCTCAATTGTTATTACTCAATAACATACTAGATAGAAATCTAGTATCAATAAAAATCTTTTGTATTTATGGAAGAATCGAGAATTTGCTTCTTTCTTTACATCAATATTTGCATTATTTTTGTTTTATAATATTTTCGTTTACAAACACCAGAGACTTTTTATGAATCAATAAATTTACTAAGATAAATGGTCAACGTAGCAACCAGCCAAAATTTGAAATACGCTTTCATGAGGGATACTTTTCACAATAGTATTCTGGTATATATTTTCGAAAGATCGTTGTATCCTACCTTCTCAAGCACATCAAGAATGAGCAGTCCTTAGTTATGCAGCACTTCAATTATTTTAGAATCATCGCACTCTATATACTTTGAGATTCAAGATTGTCTTAATAGTTTATCTCTGACATTAAATCTTTAATGAGTTAAAGATGTATCGGATGTATAATGGAATAATAGCGGCCTTCTCAGGTCGTAAGTATCTTTTTTACCTCAAATTTTGTCGTTTATTTAATGCCATATCTGTTCCAACATTTATAATATGTTAAAGATTTATAAATACTTTAGTATATTTCTGCAATTATATATCACATTTTAAATAGAATTTTTAATTATACATTTATATATAGAAATATCATAAATAATGAATTTTTTAATTATTATTCAGAAAAAAAATTTTTTTGAATGATTTCTCTATTATAAAGCATTATTTCTACTATTTTCAATTATTTTATACCAAAATCTGAAATCACACTATATACTGAAATGAGGCTATTTTGCAATCTGAAATATAAAAAGATCTCAACTCCTTGGTACAGTCTCAAATCTCAATTAAAAACTATGAAAATTTGATATCTATAAACTCATAAAGAGTGGAGTACCCTATTAAATTGCTATAATACTAAATTATTTGGATTTAATTTCAGGAAATAATTTTTAATAGCTGAATGATTTTGATTTGTCAGACAGAAATGTTGAGATCGGAACAAGTGACAGCACAGAATCAATCGGACTGGAAAATATGATGAAAGTCACATTTTTCAAACACCAGTCTAAAATTTCTTTACAATTTTGTTATGATGAAAAATGGAGATCCATTTATTTTTGTAATGACGACCAGACTTTGAAAATAATTGACAATGAATTTAAGAAATATTATTTTGATATCGAGTTTGAGTCTGAATGCAACGAACTTTTAGAAACAACTCAATTCAAAATAAGAGTTAATGAGTAAGTTTGCTTTTAAAGAATTTTGATTTCTATTTTGATATATTGCTAGCTATTATATCTATGGTATTTGAAAGTTGTGTGATTATCTGTGTTAATGCAGATCTCCTAAGCAATATCTCAAAATATGAAAAGACGAAGAGGGCAAAGCAAATTTAATAGTAAATTTTAATGCTAAATTTTAGGCATGAGAGTACAAACAACACCTCAGTCAACAATATATTTTTTCACTCCACTCAGTGAACCAGTTCTATTCTAAAGATCAAATAGATAAATTTAATAAGATGATTATATTACTATGACTAGATACAAATAGATTAATTTATACCTTCTATTTAAATTCAAAGATAAGACAAGCAAATATCAATTTAGATAGTTATATTATTAATATGACTAAAATGAAGGTAAGATAATGGCTTAAATTATAAGTAATATATATGTAACAGATTATCTAATAAAGTAAAGTTTAATAAATAACAAATCCAATATTTTATATTTATCTAAACTCTAATATAAATTATATACAACTTAAATAAAAGTAATTAACTTGACAAATGGAGTATAGTTATAAACTTATATTAAATCAAAAAAATACTACCTCTCAATTATTAAATATTGAAATAAGACTTCCGTTATTAAATATTAGTCATGAAGAGGTTCTAAAAGTAAGTAAAAATAAATTATTAGAATATACAATTAAATTATATGTACCATAAATTCTTCAAAAAGCTTGAAGAAATTGATGAATAATATTAAATCAACAAATAACTTAAATTGCAGTTCTAATAACTAATTTCAATCAATTATTAATTAATTTGCTAAATTTGCATACAAAATGGTGTATAATAAGTATCAATCTATTTCACACAAAAAATGTCACTCTATGTAATAAATTTTATATATAAATTTTTTATTAATAAAACTTCTTTAATAAAAAGAAAGTATAATCACTTTAATAATCTTAAAATTCAGTTATTTTAATTATGTAAAACAATCAATAAATACTGGTATTAAAAAAAATTATTTGATGTAAATTCTTTTATTTCGAATAAAAACAAAAATGAAGAAATTAGAAATATTCAAACTGTCTGAAAACATTGAGTCAGTGACATTCTTATTAAAAGATTAAAATTTGGCACATTATAAGTAAAGAGCAAAAGTCTGAGAAATACAATCTTGGATAAATTAATGATTTACAAAGATTTAAGATAATATATCAAATAATTAATATTTTTAATTGGATATTATTAACTTTCATAATACTAAAAAGTTATTATTTATTCCTAAAATATCCACTTTATATTTAAATAAAGTATTCTTTAAATTTTATTTATCGAGAATTTCAGACTTTATGCTTAAATTATGATTTGATAAGAAAATTTTTTGTTTTTAATTACTATATTCTTAAAATATATAAAATATAATTTAAGAATGAAATTATTTTCATTGACCAAATCTCGGAATGATTATAATTTAAACTAGAAATTCGTATTTTTTGGCTTAATAAATTTAAAGCAAAACTAATTACTCCTATATATCTTGTCCTTCTCCAATCCTATTAAAGTCAACCAGTTAGTAGGTAAAAGATTAGAATGAGGGTTAATATAATTTCGATTATAAAATAACTAGGAACTTGATCCAATACTAAATAAATTAAAGTTAAGCTGTAACTAGCAAATACTAACTTAAGAATGATAGATAGTGGAGTTAGTAAACTAACATTTTTCTTTGCTTTGTTTCAGTCTTAATATTTATTCGGTATTATAGTTCCAAGCCAGATTCGATCAGAAACTCTCAAATGCTTATGACCAATTGCTACACCAATACATTCAAGAAATTTTAAAAAGTAACAGTATTGATCAGTTTACCGACAAACTGGCAAATGAAATAATTGATTCATATTCATATAAAAGCGAAATAGTTAATACAAAGCAACTAAATGACTTTAGCTATTTTATGGTGACCACTCTTGGTAAGCAAAATCACTTCATCTCGATATTTGATTGGAAATTGAATTTACAATGTCGGTATAAACAGACATTGCGAATATATATCGATGAATTAATGCTCAACTTATAGTCACCATTTTACTTTAAATCATATTTTAATATTGAGTTTAAAATATTTGGTATTATAGTCTTTTATTTTATTAAAAAATTATAGAGTTTATCAGTAAATCAATATTAATTCTTATGATTTCTACAGTTCAAAAATCATATGCGAATTAACGAAATTTGATAGGTATTAACATATAGTGGAGAGAGTATTTAAATGCTTATTAAACTTTTAGAATTGTTATATTTATAAAAGTATACATTTAGTCAAGCTTGAAATAAACATAAAAATTTTTATGATAAAACAAAGAAATATTATTTAATTAAAAAATAATAGTCAAAATTATTTATTAAAAATAAAATTAAAGGAACAAAGCACAAAGATAATAAATATATTAGATACTAAAGAATTAGCCTGTAATTATATTTTTAGTTTATTTAATTTAACCATTTCAAAATTAGCTTATGAATTATTAATAAAATGCTAAATATGATTCATGATTATAATTTATGAAGATTTTAGCAAACTTCATAATATTGAAAATGAAGAGAAGTAAAGTTAAGTTATTTTGTTTAAAACTGTAAATAATATTATGATAAATTTTCACATAATCAACTTATATAATATATAGCAATTAATTACTACTCTGACGAATCTCTCAACAAATATATCAATATGTTTGGAAATCATGATTCAAAGTTCTGGTATGAAAATAAAAATTTAATGCTATTCCATCAAAGTATGATCGAGAAGCATCTTAAGTCAAAAGTAATACCCACATTTGACTTTTTAATCGATATGAATATTGACGTTCACCAATTTGTAAAAGATATTGACTGGAGTAAAGAAAATTACGATAGACAGATTGTTGAAGGATTAGTTCTGCACACCTTTAGATATGCTAAGAATATTACTTGATCACAAATGAATAACTCAAATTTATCAAAATCTATATTCGAAAGCCTTAGCAAATCGAATGCAAAGTACTTTGAACCGATTGATCTCGAGAGCTGTTTCCAAGTCTATCTCAACAAATATTCACATCTCCCTAGACAGTTTCCTGAATATAAAGAAAATTACGAAGAAGACGAAGAAGAGGATAAACTAACCAAAGACTATTCGAAATGTGGCATTGAGGTCACAATCAAAGATAAATATTGCCTTCACGAATCACTCTCCAAATCCACTTTTGTTCGAGAATTTGTCTGAGACTGGTTTGATAACAAAATCAATTTGCTAGGCAAAAATTCCAAAAGGATGTTTGTCGTTGGCGATATGTTTGTTGATGCTGCAATGTGCTACTCTCAAAAACAAGCTATTTTAGAGAAAATTAAACACAAATATAGCATTGACTCTCTGATTAAAGCACTTGCATTTAGCAAAGAATGATTTCATTTCTTAGAAGGTGTTATTTGTCTGCTTAGATCATGCTACCTCAGCAAAAGCACTTTATTTACAGAAAATCAAGATAAAATTGATGATATTAAAAAGGGAGTTTTTGATAACCTAAAATTGATAAATGATATTAAAAATATTGAACAGTTGGGATTTGCTACTCAAGCAATTATGCTTGCCACGAGTTTTTATAGTAGACTAAACAACGAAGATAAAGATGAACTAAATGTGATTACTTTAGATTTATTTATAAAACTTCTTGAAAACTACATAGTTTATGCAATACCTAATGCTTTTGATATTAACAAAGATACTGCATTTTTAGATCAAAAATTGATTGAGCAAAACAGACAACTTGTTGATAATGAATTTAAATTTAGAGATGTCGTGCTTGAAACTCATCAGAAGAATTTAGTGTTTGCAATATGAAAGTTAATAAAGATAAGCAATTTGAATCAGCTATCAATAATCAAGACTCAATATAAGTCAGAGCTCTTAAAATCATTAAATCTTGAAACTCACATGCTTGAAAAATGAATAACTTTATTTATTTTAAAATACGTTGACATTCCATTCGAAGAAGAGTTTACAGATGAGCTTGTCAATATGCTTTTACTTTTGCAATTTGGACAAGATAGTAATGAATCTGACAGTGAGTTTGAAAGACTGAGTAAAACCATTCAAAATGTTATCGTCTCAATACATAATTATAATGTCAATGGAAAAATTCACGATTTAAGGTATATCAATTATTTAGTGAACCAACTCAAAGATTTAAGAAACAGGCTTGAAATAAATCATAAAAAAGGTACCTTTAATCACAAAGATATCGATTTAATTCAATTTTTAGATTATAGAATTGCATTAATTCTCGGAGAACTCTTATACAAGGTTAGATGAAACTCAAGCTTAAATGAGTTAAGACAGAGTAAAAACATCAATTTAATGCTGATCAAAATCTATAAAACATTGGGCTATCTGATGGAAAACGACCAAGATATTTGAGTTAAACTTTGGCACTTTAGTCAAAAGATGTTTTGAATTATGTGGTGGAATCAAATTCTGAATAGATACCATGCAGAATTCTTCTTTGGCTGTGTCACAAGACTAAAAGTAAATAAAACAACACAATTTACAATCGACTTATTCTCAAAAGTATGACAAAACATTGGAGAAGTTATACTAGAAGAGCTTTCAAAAGAGAATAAAAATAATTCTTTAAAGAACCTTTTTAATTTGTTTAAAGACATTGGAGATAAATATGGCAATAAAATGATGTTCAACAATCCAAAAACAAAGAGCATATTTAACTTTCTCACAACAGCTGATATTAATTTAGAAATTGATTTATTTTGAAATCACATTATGATCAACAAATATAAAGAGTTAGGTAAGTATAAATTTAACAAATTAAAGATGGAGGACGAGAACAGGACAAAGTGAAAGGAAACGAAAATTATAATCATATAAAAGAAGAAAACAAAACTAAAGAATTTAATTTAACACAAAATAAACTACTAAGTTCGATTAAAATCCAAAAACAGTAAGATTATTTTTGAGGATGCTGAACTATTTAAATTTTATAAACAATAGACCTAAGAGCTATTTTATAATATATCACATTTAATATTTAGAAATGATGATTCAAGCAAGAATGATAATCAATCTTTAAAACAAAAGTTTGAAGATAAAATTTTTAATGATTTTTGATTGGTTCTCAAGGAATGAAAAGTAGTTGATATTTTTGAAGAACTTTTAAAATCTATCCCAAAAGAAATTAGCAAAAAAGAAAATAAAAGATTTGATTCAAAAATATCATTCATATGAAACTTTATTCACAAATCTATTAAATATGTGACAGAGAGAGATCAGGATTATCAAAATAGATGGCAGTACCAGTACTTAATGAACATGCTTTTACTCATAGTCAAAAGCGATGTTTTAATGAGAGATCAAGATATAAAGCGAATGTTCAATTCTGATATCGCAATTAACTCATGGTTCTTAATTATCAGCAAAGATTGTGATTTCTGCTTTTTTGACAAACACATGAAGTGCATGGTTTATCAAATACTTACACAGATCTTAAAAGTTGATACAGATTTTACAAGACAAAAGATAATGCAATGGACTTATAACATCGATAAAACAGAAAAACTCATAAACAGAATTGTTTATTCGATACAGTACTTTACAGATTCAATCATAACAAATAAAAATAACTTTAATCTAAGTGACCATGAAACGGATAGACTTTCTGATTATCACGAGATTCATTATTGAATCAAATTTCTGAATATTCTTTGTGACAGCTGTCAAGAATTTCAGGATTACTTAAGAGTTCAGCACAATATAATAAGGAGCTCAAACGTAGTTTCAAGCATCGTCACATTAATAAGAGTTTGTCTTAGTTCTGTTAAATATAAATTTGCTTTGAAAATGTGAACACAAGCATTTAAGGCGGCATACGCTTTGAACAATCAAATGAATCAAGAAAACAAAGACTTCTTCATGAGCATTCGAACATACGAATTTGTCAAACAAATAATGGAGCTTGGATGATTTTCAAAAGATAACTATTATTCTATTATTGGAGAAGAGGAAAGTATTCTTAATGCCTCTGTATTTAATAGCAATAAAATGATACTTAAGCTTAAGCTAATGGCACTCGAAGTTAGTCACCAAATAATTGATAATGAAAATCGACATGAATTCTTAAATTCAATTGGAAAAGAAATATTAAACACAAATCTGAAAATAGGTTATGCTCAATTGCTTCACCTAAACAACGGTGCTATGCATTCCAAGTTCTTCGATAAGAATGATAAAATATGAGACAATTTTAATATCCTGATGTTATTCTCTTGATACTATCTTAGAGTAAAGATTTCAGATAAAGAAATCAAGGAAAAATAACATTATTCAATTTAATGATACCCAAAACGTATTATTTGAAGCTTCAAAAGTTGCGAAGATGATCTTCAAAAATTTATTTAAAAGTAAATACTCTGATTTTGGAATCAATGAATACAATAAATACTCTAAAAAAGAAGAATTAGAAGCAGATGCGCTTAACTTTTATGAAAGCTTTAGCTCCCATATTGAAGTTGTCAGCTTAAAATGTAAGTTAAAATAATATGATGCCAACACTGAATTATTTATATATTACTAGATTGAAGATTTTTATTGTAAAATCTATTGTCATCAAATAAAAAAGACTAACATTTATAAAGCTTGATTATTTATTTACATTATAATGAACCAATATAAATAAGTTACTGTCATAGATATTTTTAGCTTTTGTTGGAGTATGATATGAAATGAGAAGTTTGAGAGTTTAATAGATTAAATTTATAATTAATCAAATTTTGATTTTCATTTAGTATATTTAAAAATGTAATGAAGAATTTTTTGTTAGAAATTTAAAAATTTAATTAAAATTTAATTCATTATGGATGTCTGTTGCTCGATAATCATATTCTCCCATATCCCCATAAGTAAGGAATATGAAAATCCAAATTTTTTATATAAATTATTGTATTTAGGAATCTAAATAAATTTGCTTACTTAAGATTAAATATTACAATTAATTGATTCTGCTAAATTATATTATCGAAGATGTTTAAAAGCTCTTTAATCTTTTAACCCTCTCTGAGTCTTGTAATGTCAAATTTATATTATTTAATTTTTTATTCAAAAATTGACTCATTTTGATATATTTAATTTTAATTCACATATTACTGATTTATGATTGCATTTTTGGATTGAATTCATTGATAAAAGCCTTTTGATAATTAAGAATATAATTTTCTTACGTTTAAAATGAATGATCTGTAGGATTTTTGAATTATTGCAAATAGCTTCTATCATTTATATTTTAAACGAATTTCAACATAAAGTATGAAGTAATTAAGAAAAATAAATTCATTAAAAACAAATTATTTATTTTTAAATTTCAAGATTATTACCACAATTTAGCAGTATTTAAATATTTCAAATAATAAAAAGAAATTGTTTGTTCATGAAATTAGTTACAAGCTTATTTATTGACTTAAAATGAATGGATAGTCATTCATAGCACTATTTTTGTAAATTTAATTTTTTATTTAGTACATAATGATTTATTACTAGATCAATCAAAGACTGACCCATTCTTAAACTTCAAAATAAATAATTCTGATCAAATAAACGAAGATAGCCAGGCGGTCGTAGTTACAAAATACTTTGCTATACCTCCAAGATTTTTATTGATTACCCAAAAGCAAAAAACTAACTTTTGGACTGAACTCAAATCTGATGATCCAAAGGTTTTTTGAAAATTGTTACTGAAGTATGGATTAGAAATTAACAAGGAGTTGAGTATAATGGAAAGGATTCAGAATTCTAAGTATATTCTTCCTGATTCAATAAAAAGAGCAAATTGGCTAGAAATGTTCTTAGCATTGCTAGTCTTTATTATTAATCTTATCATATTCTTTGGCTATAGAGTAAATAGTATTAATAATTCAATAGAACTTCAAATTTTTAACTCAAAAGCAGCTACTTATGTTTTTGTCTATGGCATTGGCAGTTTGATTTGTTTAGGATACTTTTATATCATAGTGATCCGGTTGATAATCATTTTTCTAATAAACTGGGGAGAATTTACAGTATCTTATGACAAGAAAAAAAAGGCTTACAAAGCAATCCCCAGATACGCATGGAATATCCTTGTATTAATATACAAATGGACACTGCTGATTGTTCAAAGTCTTGATCTGTGGTGCTTGATTCCGTGCTTTATATTTGCAATGCTTGGAATGACCGTTCGTTTCTACTACTTTGTATTCTGCATTATCGTTGCTATTATTTACGTGGATAGTCTAATGGAGGTTATTTTAGCTATCTGGGTGCCAAAATACAGAATTGCTTGGACTTTATTACTGACGCTTGGCGTTCTCTACATTTACGCAGCACTATCGTTTACCCAGTTTAGAGACGATTACAGTAATAATATACCAAACTCTTGTGACTCAGTATATAACTGTCTAATCACAATTTCAGACCAGTGGTACAAGAACAATGCCTTAGGAGGATTTCTTTCAGCGCAAGTTCCAGCAATTGTGCAAAACAGCACTTTCAAAGTAAATTGGGGAAGGTTCTTCTTCGATCTGATATTCTTCATTGCAGTCCCGACTCTGCTCGTCAATATCGTTTCTGGTATTATCATCGATAACTTTGGAGAAAGAAGAAGCAAAAGAGACGAACTGAGAGAGTATCAACTATCTAGATGTTTTGTTTGTGGAAAACTAGACAACGACATCTTAGACTTCAGCCACCACACAAAGTACTTGCACAACTGCTGGGACTACGTTTACTACATCGGCATCCTCAAAAATACTGAATTTAAAGATCTTAAGGACTCCACTGACATTTATGTGAAGAAGATGATTGAAAGCAATAACTCTGAGTGGTTCCCTTGTTATTACAATAATGATTCTTCTATCAGCACAGCCATTCAAGAGATTTCAACAAAACAAGATGGACTAGAGAAAAATACAAAAGATAGCTTCTGCAAACTGGAAGAGAAGATTGAAAAGTTAAAAGAGGAGATAAATTCTAAGATAAAGTCTGAACTTGAATCCAAACTTGAAATTCAATTCAAAAAGATCAAAGACTTGCTAAAAAAGTAAAAATCTTGTTTTTAAAGCTTCAAATCAGATTTATTTTCCTTAAATGATTGACATATGCGATAAAAATGACTTAATTGTTAAGCTAAAGATATACCTCGAGTCTTATATAAATAAAAACTCAACATAAAATGGTAAATAGCCTTCAAATTGGATCTTAATTGTGTTTATTTTGCATCAAAATTCTAATAGCTATTAAAACAAAACTAATATATTAGTACCTTACAAATAAATTTACCTTACTATCCTTGCTTTAAAGTATATAATAATTTAAATAAAACGAAAGATAAATTTTGTAATTAATTTATCAGTAAAAACTAAATTCAAATAAAATTTATGATTTTGAATTTTATTACAAAGCAGACATCCTAATAGAATTAAAGAATAATCAGAAATAATATATTAAAATAAGTACAAGTAAAAATATTATATAATAAAATAGAATTCGTAAATCTAATGAACATGTAATTCCAAATTAATATCATAAAAGTTAAATAATAATTAATAAAAGCAAATGTATTAAATCAATTTACTTTATTTATCTAGCTTTAATATCATTTTTGTATATCACTTTTATTGCTTTTATTTTACTTTTTTCTTAAAGTAATCATTATAATTATCCAATTTATTTAAGTGCTCTATTCGGATTAAGCAAACTTTATATGATGAAATTTATATAAATATATGATAATGCTCAATTAAATTTATACTCTAGTCCGTAATCTTTTAAATAATTTCTTTATCGTTTTATAAAGAGATAAAGCAATCCTTATTCCTACAATAATTTATTAACAGAAATAAAACTAAATTTTGTTTAAGTTAGATGATAAAATTTTAGAATAATTGATAGCTTTAAATGTTACTAGATTATTTGTTACAAAATTCATAATGTAAATATAAGTAATATTTTAATTCTAAATAATCAATAATTTTAATGTTTAATTAAAATCTCTCAAATCGCATACTATATTTAAAGCTGTGCTTTATAACATTTTGATAGATGTTTCATTCGATATATAATATTCAAATTGGAGAATAATAATTTGAAATCAAAAGTTGATATTAAAACTCCTAAACATTTGAGTTTAGCTCAATTTATTTTCAGATATATTTGCATGAAAATAGACACAATAAATAATTATCCTCCGTTTACTTCAAAGGATAATTAAATAAATTTGTAATATTTTAGTTCGCAATCTAAGAATCTGAAGAGAACATTCAATTTAATGATAATGTTCTTTATAAAATTTAATAACTTGATTCTTTCAGAGAATCATGTTATCTGTTATGTTGATTCAAAAATCATTATCAATTCAAAGTACTGTTGTCACCGATTTAGAGAAATACCTTAAAAATATAATATTTATCAATACCAAAATTATCATTTGATTCAACAATAAAGAGTAATTAGTTAAATAATTCCTTAGAAGCGAAATAATGCATTTAAATTCAAATTATAAAGCAGACTTATATTTTTAAATCTTCCATCTTAATTCAAACCTCTCAAAATATACCTCCAAATAAACTCAGTCGATTGAATTTGCACACCAACACAGATGACTATGCCGACCGCAAAATAGAGAAGTCGAATATTCCAAGATCAAGTTTCAAAATATATTTGGCAACTCTTTTATGATGGTTGAGACAAATTTATAATTTTAATTTAATTAATTTAAGTTTTAGTTAAATTAGTTTTGATGTTTCAATCACTCAAATTAGGTCTGGGGTTTTGGGGTTTTGGGGTTTTGGGG
>JAQGFW010013955.1:0-13206 GCA_030463445.1 Euplotes aediculatus
TATGTATTGGTTATTAATTAAATATTTGTAATGATAATTATTTTATCGAAAGCTTATAAAGTTACAGATTCTTATTTGTGTATTTTTAATGGTTTGCTGCATAATTATTTAATCTAAAATTATTAAATTAGTAGCGTCTATAGTAAAATAATTAATTCTATATTTTAATTCTTTTAGAACTTAATTTTCTATATTTTTAGCGAAACTGTAATTTTAAAAAAATTGAATACAGATATTATTAATGCATTATTAATAAATTAGTATGAGAAATAATATATCTTAATATTTTATTAAAATCAAATTTAATTATGGCTAGACTAACTGAGTCGTAGTATTAAAATACAATTTTCTAATTATCAACACTTCATCATCTGTTTAAGCAAATATATAGCAAATTGATCTTCAATTATAATATAAATAAATTAAATAGAAAATAAATTTTATGCAAACTAATTTTGTAATTTAAATTCAGTAAAGATTAATTATAGTTTAAATCAAAGTTTTCTTTTAATTAAAAGTGTTATATATGCTTAATTTTAATTTTCAAGCAATTGAGTACAGCATACTTTATTATAAAAAATAACAATAATATGTAGTTAGTATTTATATCCTGGCAAAGAGCTTTTACTATTTTTAAGAACTAATATTTCAAGAGAAATTAAGAAATTTATATTTACTTTATTCAGCTATTTATTAAAATAACAATTGATGTTTAAACTTATAAAATAAAATAATAATTAATATTTATAATAGCATGTTTAATTTATATATTTATATTAAATAGAATACTCGTAAGATTACTATTAGCAAATAGAGCTTAAATTACATCCTAATATCTAATTTAACTTTATCATTAGAATTATCGAACTTATTTGTCAACTTTACTTTCGAGACAATGATAGTTATAAAACAAATGATTTTTTGCTATAAAGCTGAAAACTAAAATAAATTAATTGAAGGATTTAATGATTTTGAATATATCATAAAATAATTTGTTCATAAATGAAGCAAAGTAAGTCAGGAATGGCAACTTGATGTTTTCCGAGATTCCATGTGTGTATGTTTCTCCTAGTACTACATGGAGCCTATTTTTCTCGTGCAAAACTACCCGAGCATTGTGGGCTTCAAATATGGCTTATTCCCTGCTTCATTCCCTTAAAGCCATCAACTGCGTGTTGAAACCTTGACCTCTTCTTCATATGGCATCTAGTTGCCATTCCTGACTTACTTTGCTTCATTAGCATCTACCCAGGAAGCCCAGATTATAGACTGGTGCTCATGCTAATTTTTATGGGTGGCATATAAGCAGAATTTCACTCATTTATATTTGAATTCCAAAATTAAAAATATATTAAAGTCATAGATTCAACTTTCATTCATTCAATCTGCTCATAATTAAATAAAAGTTAAATGTAATTCATTATAACTAAAGTTCTATTCAATAATCGAGTAAAATATACATAAAAGAGCAGAAATTTAAAGAAAGATATCTAATAAAATTAATTATTATCATTGATTAAATTTAAATTTTGTTATTTAAATAAAACAAAAAGATGCTCCAAACTCTAATCTATAGCAGAAATTCAGCTATAATAATTTTAGTTCAAGGAATTAATTCAGCTTAAGTACAGTAGCAGATGTTAGTGAGATAATATAATAAATGTAACAGCATAATATCACCACCTCTAAATTTATTTCCAAGAGAAGAGTCTTTCATCAACTTCAAACTATACTATATACAACCAGCTTCAGTCCGTGATTCTCTTGTTAAATATTAAGTTGTCGAACATTTTATATTGAAGTCTCTGATTAAAATGATATGACATGGTAACAATCTAATTTTTCTGTTATTTAAAGAGTATTCCTGCAACAAATACACAGTTGCTTGACTCAAGTAAAGAGCATAGATGTCCTTCAGACAAGAATTGTATAAATAAAAGGAGCTAGAAGAAATTTGACAATAAAGCAGTACTGAGTTTTTATAAGTGCTTCTTTAGCTCTACCAGTGAAGAACAAGAATCTTAAAGAGTTTGGTTGAGCTTTATACAAGATTGTGAAGTATTGTTTAGGGTTCAGAAAGGATAGTTCCTTATATAAAAGACTTTGTCTCACAATATAAGTAGAAACCAAAGAAAGCAGCAAGACTTTTTCTAAAGTAAACTTTTTCTCAAAAACTTTAGAATCTCTATTCAATTCTCAAGATTCTATTTATTACGCGAAGAGGAAGACAAAATATCGATTACTAAAAGCAGCGTGATAAAGTTCTAAAAGAATGATTTGAATCACATCGACAAAATGATTGACTCTACACTTGTTTAGTTTAACCACAAAGAGATGGAGCTAATAAGATCAATATTTGTATTCAAGCCTGAAAATCTAACCTGAATACAACTTTCATCATAAAAATATATGAAATTAAGCATATCACACAAAACAAAACGAAATTATTTATGGTCGTTGAAGTTTAGAAATACAAATTCTGAAAATATCAAGTTAGTTGGACTACAATCCTTGACTTGACAATTACTTTAACTGAAGAGTATTTTATTGATTCAAGAAGCAAACATAATAATTTTGAGAATTTGTATGATTTTTAAAGGTATTTTTTATTTGTCTCATTGAAAGACTTGATAATGAGCTATCCAAATCGTTGTTTTAAAGACAATTGAGCTTCCATGAATCAAAATTTATAATGAAATATTTAAAGAAGTTAAAATTTAAGATTTCATATACCTTAAATATAAATTTGTTAAGCAAAATATTATCTGTATTCCTTTAGTATCGACTTTCTAAATTAAATACTTATTTTCTTACAAGAAACTTAGGGTAAGTATTTATGGACATCAAAATTATGTTGTTAATTATCGTTCAGTGATGTATTGAATCAAATAAATTTGAGTTCAATTGAATATCAAATTATCTAAACTGCTTTAAAATTTAAGCTAAACTTTATTTTATTTTTCAAAGTTTGAATATAACTTTTATAATATTTTTTGTGCATTTGAATTTTATATTTGATAATTTTTGACTCTAAATTTGCAAAGATTAATGTTTTGAATTATATTTAGTTTTAGATTAAGCTCCTTAAAGAATCGATAATGCAATCAACATTTGTATGGTTTGATAAAGAGCTTAAATTGCAGCTTCGATAATTAATTGAGATAAATTCGAATTTAATAAAATGAAAATAATTTAAATTAAAAACAAAGGAGTCAAATCAAAAAAGGTTTTCTAAGAAGAATATCACGATACTTAGAAAAAACTTGAAATGACTTGGTCGAGAAAGATTAATGAAATAGTAGAGAGTGTATGAAGAACAAACAGAGATTAAAAAATCAGCTTTAATCTGAAAGTTACAATGACGACTCAATACATTTTGAAATCTCATTAAATAATGCTCACATTGAAGAAGATAATAAAAGGAAATAAGAACTGTACTTTTTGAAAGTGAAGATTTACTTTTAAAAAGTAACAATAGTACCCAAAGAATTAAGATTTCAGAAAATGAAGAGTATCTACAAATAAGTAAGAATTAAACCCAGCTTTTATAGAATATGACAACTATGATCATAATTTTGAGAAATATGATTCAGGTGACTACAAAGACAAATATAAAGAGTTCTACTCAATAAAATATTAAAAAAGAGAAGCATCAGTTGCAATGAAGAAGAAGTTGAGAAAAAATATCAAATAGCTTTAGAGTTCCCATACTATCCAATAACAAAAGAAATAGTGAAACGATTGAATGAAAATGAAATGTTTAAGGACATAATTATTAATTCATTAGAATCACTTTAATTTTTATAGGTTCTGAGATCTACATATTTGAAACATCATTAATTAGTTTACTTAAAAAGTATCAAAATGACCTTATGAAATTGCACTTTTAGGTAATTAAAATTGGAGTATTTCAAAGTTAAATGAAACTTCTTCCAATATAATTAGATAAACATTGGATGTTATTTATAATTAACTGAAAAGATAAAAAAAATTGAATGGTATAATCACTAAATAGATATTGAGCCCATGCTTAGTCCATTAAATATTTATGATTTAATCTTAACTTCAAGCTCATATTAATAAAGAATTAAAACTTCGGCGCAATGAATGTACAAAAGATAAGAAATTTTTACATTAATATTCCAGAATAAATTCCGAAAGAGATTGTACAAGCATGATTAAAATCAATCATCATATATCATCACTCTGCTTCAAAAATAATAAATGAAATAAACTTTAAAGACACAAAATGAGTCGTTAAATCAGCAGAGCTTAAAATCAAGCCACTTCCTTCAAGAGGAAATTATGAAATACTAACCTTGATCAAACTAGAAGAAAATAAAATAAGTTTGATAAGAAGATGATGACTTAAACAAATAAAAACATTAAGAGAAAATAGAAAATTTTGTAAATAATCATCATAATGGATATGAAATAAAATAAGTGAAACAAAATACACTCATTGAATGATCGGAGACAAGATATCAAATTTATGAAAAAGGATCCGCAAAGTATTGAATATAAATTACTTTAGATTAATGATTCAAATTAACAAGAATGTATTTTTTGATATAGACAGAAGTGAGTCTATACCTATATGCTAATGCAACAAAGTATGGAATAGATCCACAAATCATACTGAACTTCCACGAAGTTAAGTCATTTTTGACTTTTAGAAATTGAAGCTCATGCCAAATATCACAAAAATTGTTTATTTGATTCTAATGCGTATCTATAAGATTTAGAGCAAGCACATTATCAAATAAAATCTCTAAAGTTTGTACCAAAAAAGAATTCGATAATTCTATGTTTGATAAAACAATCCCAACAACAATTACCAAGGATGAATGATCAGCTTGAATTAAAAAGACAAAATTACTCTTGTTGGAGACGTTACCAAAAAATTTATTGGAGAGGAGTATAAATTCTTTTAAGATCTCAAAATCGACTTAAATGCAAATACTCGCAATCTACAATTATCCTATATGACAACAGAACAACTGGCGATCTAATTATCTATTATTTGATGAAGAAGCCAATATTCCTCTCTCAATAAAAGAAGGGGAAAGAAGAATCAACATTATAAAGAATTGCAACTTGATTTTAGCTCCAAACACGATCATCCATCTCACCTCCTTATTAGCATCTAATTTTTACAACCAAACAAAGACAGAGCAAATAGACTTTGCAAAATCAACAAAATTAATGATTAAGAGCAACTTCCTCTTAAAATGCATTTGCTTAAACTATAAGAACAGACCAGCAGATAAGTACATAGACTTGAAGGATAAACAAGATTAAAAATAGACAAATATTTAAATAAATGTAGAAGTATTAATAGTCTGAAATAAAAGAAAACACTAAATTACATACATTGGTTGTTTGTGTTATAGATTTAGTGAATAAAGTTAATATAATTATAATATGTTATACGATAAATTTCATATTGGTGATAAACTTGAGATTTCGTGCTGATATTTGGTTTTGATTAGGTACAACTTTACTTTATGTGTTGAAAATCGAATAATGTCATAGCCACAAAAGGGCAGTGTTGCAAATTTGACACTATGTGAAGAAGATACTTAACATGAATACCTCAATTATAGGTAATAAGTTCAAATTCAAAGTTGCTAGATGACAACTATACTATGTATCATCATATGATTGGTGTGATCAGCTAAGAATTAATGTTTCAATAATTGAATTTGCACATCACACAAGAACTCATTTGATATCAATATTAGGTGCTATTATGTTGGATGATTGGAATAAGCTTATTAAATTTGGAGATTTTTTCTGCAGTAGATAATAATCATCGCTTTCAAACATCTTTTAGCCTAACAGATTGTCAAATGAAAAACTAACTAAGGAGTTGCTTTACGATGGTCAATTTTACACACATGTAGCTCACCAGCAAGTAGGAAACATATATCGACATCATATCAACCTAAGTGATTCAAAGCTTCAAGGCTTGACCTTGAAGCCAAAAATTTAAAGTAATATATTATAAATTTTATATTTGTAATTTAAAACAGCCTCTTTATTTATTTGACTTGATATGTAAAAAAAGTATTAATAAGAAGTTTCATGAGAGACAGATGGCAAAATTTATTCCAACTGCTTTGTTTCAAAATGCATAAAATAAATTTATTAGCAATAAAATGCAGTTGAATTGAAAGCGAATATAACGATATCTGATAATTATTTAATTTATTATAAAAACATTTATTTACATATTTTTAATTTAAACAATCTTATTGAATAAAAAAACTACAGTTCAGCTTATATATTTAATACTATTTAAAATAGCTTCAAAGCTTAAACTAATTGTTACAATTCTTATTATCATTAAAACCTTGACAACCTATATATTACGTAGTATGCATAACATTGATACAATTACATTTTATTATACGAAATTTTTAATTGAAATGATATTAATTTATTAATTCATTTTAAATATTCTCTTCTTTTTTTAGTTTGTTTCACAAATTAGTATTTATTTTGTAAATGATTACGAATATATGAAAATGCTGAATTTTAATTATATTAAAATATATCTTCATTTATCTTCGAGCGGCGAAACTGAATGAGACGTTTTACAGATTCAACAAATTCATTCCAGTTCATAAGGACAGGAGATATAAAAGAAAGAATATATGAATAATTGAGATAATTATTTCTTTAGTACTTGAAATATTTTAAAATTGTATAAAATTTCATATTCTTTGAAAAATTTTATTCTCAAACCTGTTGCTTCAAATATTTTATGAAATTGGTTGAATTCTCATAAATCAATGAGGGGACATTGATTCATAGTAAAGCAATTGTATTAAATCAATGTTTGCTTACATCCACTAACATTCAGCTGCTATGTATAGTGGATATCGATAGATAATATAAGATATATGTGAGAGCAAAGACACATAAATATCTATAATTTGTGGAACTGCTCTTAAAACTTCAGATCTTGCTCTTTTATTCAATACAAATATATTTTGTACTTACAACAATCCGTTAAGAGATTTAAACAGGTAGTATTGTTTTTGTTGTATATTTTGATCAGTGAGCTATATGAGAAATGAAACTGAGACTGCATCAACTTTTAAAGTTTAAATAGCAATACTGAACAGAGGAACATTTAAAGTGTACATTTCGCCAGCAATATTCATTTATTTAGATATTTATGGAAACCTTTAAATTTCTAAAATTTATGTTTGCTAGACCAAGCTTTAAAAATATTATAAAGTTAAGACTTAAAACTAGTTAGCAATAAAAGCCACATAGTATTTCTGTAGCTTGTCTAATAATTAATATTGGGTTAACAAGAAAATTTCAGGAAAGTAAAACAATATAACTAAAATAAAATACTTTAAACGAAAATAAAAATTGTGATTGAGAAAGACAAATTATTTTAAATTGATTTTTTTGATACAAATCAAAGAAACAATAATCTTAATGATCCAATTTTTATTCTCACTAATGTATTTAATCTGGAATATCACTTATTCAAATGGAGGATACTACAGTAGAAATCTATTATTAAGCTGAGCCTAAAATATTTTATCTGACTTATGAAATCTCAATCATAAATCTAATAACAGTGCTTGAACCTAATATTCACATTTAAAACTTAAACCCAATAGCTATATGTTTTGAATGCGTTGAGTTAAGAAGAAATGCACAGGTTTATTTAAAATTAAAAACCTCAAATATTTATTCTGAATTTAATTTTTGTTTGTGGAGTATTCTGTTTATAGAGGTAATATTAAAAAATATGTTACTATTTTAATTTAATTACTGTTAATTATTTCTTTCAACAATATGTGCTACATTTTAATTTTTCAAAATTTTCAATAAGGTAAAGATACAATTTATTACTTTGCGTGACTATTTTAACTAAAATATTTTTATTCATGATTTTTTTCCAAAAAAAATGTATTATTTGCAAAGCTGCATATATTAAATTTTATTTTTAAGTGAGTTTAATTCATACATATGAAATTATCATAATTATAAAATATAATACTCTTCTAAACTAACAACATCGGGTTAACACTTAAAAATACATATTCGAATAACTAAATAGAAATCTTGCTCAATAGAGCAGACATTTTTATATTCAGTGTGCCAAACAACTAAATTAATTAGCAATAATTTTATATAATATTAACTATTTTTTATTTAAATAGTTAGAATTTAAACAATTATATTCCAAATTATCAATATTAATAACTTTGAAAGGAAGTGGATCAAAGTATATATCTATGATAAAAATAAAATTATATGTTTACCATATATTCATTTATTTTCTCGATATATTTTAAAATAAACAAATAAAGATTGGAAAGCTTATAAAGCTTTGTAATTTGATTCAGATTAAGTTAAACTTTTTTAATTAGTATCAAATTATTAATAATCAAAAATATCTAAAAGCTGAGATAAAAAGCTTGATAATTTAAAAATTTCTGGTATTCTAAAACAACATTTACTTCACAAGCTGATCAAAGCAATATAAAAAATTGATTTGATAATAAAAACAATAACGATTTTAAGAGATAATTTAGATAAGATCATTTTTAATTATCTTCTATTATCAAAAAATATATTTGCAAATACATTGTTTATTATTTAAACTTTAATAAAAAACCTTTAAAATTATCTACCTAAAATAATGATTTTTATCTTAAAATAATTGTATTAATAAAACTGATGCTAATATTTAAAATCTGTTGTATTAAAATTTTAAACAACAGTCTAAAAATCTAAATTCACAAGGATAGATTTGGTTGAATGAATGTTTAAATAATGCTTACATCTCCATTGCATATCAAGGTTATGCTAATCTGATCATAGTAATTTAAGTCATTTTCCTGCAATAACTGAAGTTCTTCCTTTTCCATCTTTTGTTCTTCTTCAAAATGATCTTCCATAGTTTCTTCATATCTATCTTTAGCCTCCAATTCATCTTTAATGTCTTCATAGTCGATGACAGGAACGTATTGAGTAGGAGGCTCAGATAAATCTTGTTCCAAATCATGTTCAGTTATTTCCTCTCTAAAATCGCTGCTGTGATTACTTTGTCTCTTGCTGCTTGTACTTGATGAATGACTTTCCTAAACAGAGGTAGTTGAACAATTGCTTACTCCTGATTCATTATCATTTGCTTTAATTCTTAGTCTACCTGAACTTGAACTGTCTTGATTTTGAGATCTATGAAAATATTGATTTTTTCAAGAAACATAAATATATCCTATTCTTGGTTTGAAAAACGAAAAGAAGGAAACAAAAATAGCATTTACTTAACAAAATCAGTATATGATAACTGTTTTATTTTAGACATCCTAATTTTTGCAACGATTGCACAAGAAAGTGTTAATAGAGAGAAAATTTATAAAAGAACTTAAAAATTGAACTAAATTTAAGCTAAACGTTGATCTATGAATTTGACTTGTCCTCATTGACAATGTCTCATCTTATCACTCTCTTTTTGTGAAAATATTTTGTTAGAAAAAAAGAAAGATTTTATCTCGCATTTATTTTAGTATATTTCTCTGAGTGAGCTTCCGTCAAGAAATACATTAATTGCTCAAGAAGATTATTTTACAAAAACTCACATTGTAATGATTAATTTTGAATTTTCTATTTCAATAAGTCTGATATTTAAATTAATAAATTGTATATCAAATGACAGTTGAAAACACAGGAGTAGTTTGTTTGGTGAATTATGCATTTTAGTTGATCATATTAATGATTTTACTTAAATTATTTTGGTAAATTATTTAATATTAATGTTTGAGTTAAATTTTCTCTCTTAGTTTATTCGAGCCAAATTGAAAACCGTAATAATTATTTCGATGCCAACTATGGTTTTCTAAACTGTGTTACACATAACTAACTCTAATGCTAATCTAAAATTTTATTCTTCTATGATTTCAGTTGAATTGACATTTAAAACTCTCAACCACAAAGAGATATAAAAACTAAATTATTTTCACTTCTTTGTAAATATTTACTTCCAAAGTGTTATCTATGATCAATGATCTATTGCCTCTCCAGATATGGGATTATTAGATGATGTATGAAGTCTTGGTTCCAAATTATATTAATAGATTTTAGATTTACGAAGGATGAAACCAAAATTCAGAATTTGCAGTTAAACTCGTCGGTTTAATTAAGAATAAAGGTACTCTCACATGAGTATTTAATAATGCTGTGCTTATGATATAACTTACTTTTTATCCTCTTCTGAATCAGAATTAGATCCATCAGAATGATTTTTGCGAGATTCATTTTGTCCTGATTCTAATATTTTATTGTATTGACTTTCATTTTGACTCGTTTGATTGCTATCAGGCGATTTGACTATGTAGTTTCAGATATTAGAATTTTTAAGAAATAAAACATCAAAACTGTTCATCTCAATCTTGAATTTAAGATATATCTGTAAATTAAAGCAAAGCACAATCGTTGAGTTTCAATAGTGATAAAATGCTCTTAAAGTTGCTAGTTATTAAACATGCAGATTGCAATTGAAAAAATATTCAATTTAAAAAATACTTATTTGTATTATCAAACTAAAGCTTATTAACTTCACAGATAAAACAAAAGTTAAATTTTAATCATTTAATGCATCTAATTTGGTTTAGAAAATTTGAAGAAGAAAAAAGAAAGCTATTTATTATACTAAAATGATATATTGTAAGTAAATATAGAGAACTTGACAGAATAATAAGTAAAATCATATTTAAAAATATTTATTATTTTAATTTTTATACTTTAATAGAGATTATTGTTTTATAATTTATCAAGATTTATAATTTATAAAAAAACTTGACTTCATATTTATCTCAACATTAATGATTTTTTATTTTAGAAATAATGCTTGGTAAAGATTAAGCTATTTTTGGAATACAAATGTTTTTAATTCTTGAAGTTATAAGTTTACAGTATAGATTTCAACTGTTCAAATTTAGAACCTTGATATTTTTTGTGAGAAATATTTTTATAAACTTGTATGAAATGAATTTAATGAATAGTTCATTATTTTAATAAGTTTTCTTAAAAAATGACTAAATTTATTTCTAAGTTACAGACTCAAATATCAATCGAATATAAGTTTATAAATTAAAATTTTTTAACTCAATAATATAAGTAATTTATTAGCATCATAAATTGAAGTTTTTACTTGCACAAATCAATGTTGAGCATATTAAAAAATAGCATAGCTGACAAACCTTTGTCCAAATATCTTTACCTAGTGCCCTTAAAAATAAAAATGATTTAATTTGTCAAAATTTTAAACCTCTGAGCTAAACTGCATCATAAATCAAGCCCAGTTTTGTGTTAAATAAGTTATCAATAAACTAAATTGCAAGTAAATAACGTATGAAAAGTGCTTTAAGTTTGAATATAATAAACATTCAAATTAAATTAAATATTTTTGCATTATGTACGAGCAAATTCAGACTTATTTAAAAGTCGGCTAGCAACTTGTTTTGCCATGTGAGTTTGACAAAACTCGGCAACTTTTAGGAAGGAACTAAGTAGAAGGGCTTACTGTATATGAAGTGAATTAATGCTCTATTCATTAATGAAATAGATTCAATTTAACTTCAGAAATTAAGTAACTTAAATAGAGAGTTGATGTTAAAAAATCTGAATAAAATTAGTTAATTGATGTTTTTATCTGTTAGATCCAATTAATGAACTCTGTCTTTATTTCAAAAACAGAGCTGAATCAACCAGCTTTAAAAAAGAAATAACTATTCATCTTAAAGTATTAGTGCTAAACTTTAAATTTGAAAAAATAGATAAAAATTTTGTTTATCCATAATTTATACTGAGAAAATATTAGTGAAAGTAAGGTATATTGACTATAAATGATAATGAATGGTATTAATATACTCCAAACCTCAATAGCTAAAGGGTTAAAGATAAGAAAGTTATTCATATTGATTAAATAAGGCATCTTTGAAGCAGTAAAATTTCAGATAAATATATGAAGAATTTCATACTCTCAAAATTTTGTCACTTTAATTTATGTCAATGTGTTTACAAAGTTTTGAGAGAAAAAATAAGGCTCTATTTTTTTTTGTTATAGAGATAAAACTTGTAATAATGCATGTAGTTTAGGATTTAAAAATTAGTATTACGACAGTTTTAGTTATAAGAGAACTTAAGCATTTGATTTAAAATAATAAAGGTTTAGAGTTAGTCTATCGTATTATTATTTTATCATAGAGAAATTATAATAAAAGGATTCATTAATTTGAGCAAATGTCATATTTTAAGCAATAGTAACGATTGAATTTTCAAAATTTAATTGATTGTAATGATGTAAACTAAGTAAATCTGCAGACTATTCTTCAATATTACAAATTGATTCTTTAGAATACTACTTCACGAATTACAATTGGAAATAAAAAGAAATAACTTTTATAATTTTCTAACTTAATATATAAGCCTACCACCAACTAAATATGTGATTTGATAGAGTTTTAGATCTTATTTAATAATTACTTAACTTTAAGTAAAAACTAAAGGTAGATTAATTATTTAAAGTTAAGAAAAGAAATCACTTGCTCTTGTCACTATATTATATGAGGCTTTAGCTAATTTGAAATTATTCAACTACTAGAAGATCAGGTATTTTTAGCAAATCAAAAGAGAAGACTAGTCTTTATTGCCTAAATTATTGTTTTGTTGATTGGAGTAAAGGAAAATGAATTGTAATTTTGAAGCCTAACACTCAATTTTGAACAAAAGGATAAGAAAATCATAAATTTCATTGTCAATGAAGAGAATAAGCATGTTTTTTATCGAATAAATTATCACTGAATTAACTTTAAAGCTTAATAAATGTAAGCACTTAAATAAAACTAAATCCTCAAGTATGTAAATTAATGTATTTTTTGAAGATCATACTCTGTACCTATTTTTGTGCTTAACTTGAGACTAAATTGTATTGAGAATATCATACAAATCATGCTAATCAAAATAATTATGGCTAAAATTAAGTGAAATCCACTTAAATATATGTGGATTAGGCTAAAATATAAACTGGTTTTCTTACACCACCCAATAACGACATCTGCTATACTTGTTCCAACTTGTTTATCCTTTCTCTCTTCCATTCTGAAATATTTTTATAGAATTCAAAATAAAATTTTTAGTTTGGGGTTTTGGGGTTTTGGGGTTTTGGGG
>JAQGFW010014011.1:0-16007 GCA_030463445.1 Euplotes aediculatus
TTGTCCAATTTTATTGCTGATTTGTTGGTCTCCACCAGAGCAAATGTCCTCTTCAAACTGGCAGCAAATGTTAATACTTTTTTCGCATATTTCCACCAACTATTTTTTGCCACATTACCTCTTTTAAAGGCTCAAACTCTACTCCCCTCCTACCTGAAAATACTCACTTGGAGTTTGATTGGTAATTTTCTTAAACGAACGATTAAACGCAGTTTTTGAATTAAAGCCTACATCAAAGGCGATTCCGAGCAAAGTAAAATTCTTATTTTTAGGGTCTTCCATTCGTTTTTTGAATTCTTCGATTCTGTACGTATTCACAAAATCAAAAAAGTTTTTCTCGAATCCCTCGTTTATAACCTTCGATAAAATGTGCGGCGGCATCTTTATTTTAGCGGCAAGGTCATTAAGCGTCAATTTAGGGTTCGTAAATGGTGTATGTTTTTGCATGTAAGCCTCCACTTTTTCTTTCAGCACTTGCAAGTTTTCGTCGTGGGTTTCTTCGCTTACTCTCGGAGTTATCGCTTTTTCTACCACAATTTCAGTGCTACCAAAAAGAGTAAGGTTTTGTTGCGGAAGTTTAAAAATTTCGGGTTGATGAATCGCAAAATAACCCAACAGATGCGGAATTGTCGAAAAAGCCAGCCAGACAATATCTATACTTTTTTCGTGGATAGAGTAGGTATCCAAGCCTATCAACCTACCAAAAGTCTGAACAAAAAACGTCAGAAACCAGATAAACAAACACGCTGCCTGCATAAACAAGACAGTCTGCAAAAACTGCAAATTTTCTTCGTAAGAATAACTCGTTTGTGATTGTATTTGGTATGTACTGACGGTCTTCCAAGACCTATACCAATAATAAATGTTATAAAGCCATCCCAAAACCGAAACGCTTCCGAGCAAATACCAGAGCGATGGTTCTTGATTTAGGATTTTAATTTTTAAAACCTCATTATCCAGCAAAATAAATGGCAAATAAAGGCAAATCTGCACAATTAAAGGTAAAAATCGAAGTAATAATTTACGAAACGAATCATCCGATTGATAGAGCAGTTTCTCGATATAAATATAGAAAATCGGGGCATATCCAAACATAATAAAGTCTGGATATAGCGATATTGACGGATACCGCATGGCAATCTCTCGATGCCCGCTTAATGTACGAACCAGCAATAAAACCGAAGTAAAAACCAAAAGCACAACCAACCAGCGATTGGCTTTTTGGTTGTAATTTTGGATAGTCGGAATAGCAAAAAGAAGCAAAAACCCTTGAAAAGCCGCAAACAGCACCAATAAGTCATAGATAGAAAAATAATTAAATGTTCCGCTTAGGTCTTCCCAACTTGCAATTTCAATCGGAATATTCTCTTTATCTATATCATCACTCCTTCGCAAAATTCGATTCGGGCGAGCTTTTCCGCTTTCTCTACCCTCCACAGCATCCCAAGTTCCACGAGTAAACTTATATTCAATCACATCTAAATCTGTATGCAAAGCCACTCGATACGAGCCATCAACTTGTTTTTCGAGTCTATACGATTCATCACGTGCATTCCAATTATTAAAGTTTCCTGACAGATAAAGAGCCGCATCAAAGGGCGTATCTTCGGGAATCTTCTTGATTGTAAAACGGTAAACGTTTATTTTTTCCCAATTTTCAAAAAAAACCTGAATAAACTTTGGATTTGACTCATGCTTGGCACTGTAAATTCGATTGGGTCGTGAGCCGCCCTCTGGATTTCCTTCTACAATAGACCAACTTCCTTGTGTAATTTTATACTCAAAATAAGTAAGTGTATCTGGTAAATCAAGATAGAGAGTTCCGGTAGCTGTTTTTTTAAAACGGTAATCGGGTGAGCCAGGATTCCAATTATTTAGGTTTGAAGCCAAATAAAAACCCTCATTTTGTAGTAGTGGTTTGGGGGATTTGGTAATCTCAATACGAATCTGACCAATAGCCGAAATGGCTATCAATAAATAAAATATAAATAGTTTTAGTCTAATCTGGTTTTTCACAAAGTTCAGAAAAGGGTGCGTTATCGGTACAAATATAATTGGATTTTGTACATTTCAAATACAAATGATTTAGCCTATATTAATAAAAAAACGTGGTGTATCTCGTACAAGACACACCACGTTTTAATATATTTTGTGTCAAATATTATTTTTTCAATGAATTAATCCAAGCGGCAATTTTCAAAGCATCACCACGAGGAACTTGCGGCATCGGAGCCATTTCGGTAGCATAATCTGGCCAGTTTTTAGGGTTTGGCTTATAGATTAATGCCACGATTTGCTCATTGGTATAGCCACGTTTTGCTACATCTGCAAACGCTGGCCCAACCTGACGCTTGTTTGCCTGATGACAAGCCGTACAGGTATACTTTTGTAACAAAGGCTGAATTTCGGCCGTTGTTGGGGCTTTTGTAACAGCTTTCTTGGCATTTACATCGTCTGGAGTAGTGATTTTAGTAGGCGTTTTCGTAGTAGTTGATTTAGTTTTCAGATTGGCTGGTCGAGGAATAAAACCTGACAATCTATCGCCATCAGGAATATTATTTAACGTATAAAATGCCGTATTGTGCAATAAATTCAATCCAGAAGCATCTTTTACACCTTCCAACTTGATTTCATGTACATAATATTGGCGTAATCCATCAACCAACAAACGCACTTTTAAACCATCTTCTGAAACCTTAATTCCTTTTATAATACATACTTTTTTATCAACTGGTGGGCTACCATAAACAGGGTGATATTTGTAGATAAAACTCTCAACATTGTACGATAAAAAGTTCTGGGCAGTAACTTTATTGATTGGTTTTGTAAATTCAATCTCAAAACCATCAGTCATTGCCTTTACGGTTTTCATCTCAAAAGGCATTTTGCCAGTCCAAACTAATCTTTCTAAACCAGCCGTTTTTTCGCCAGCCGAACCCCAACCACGATTGGTTTCACCAACAAACATTGAGCCATCAGTTCCCCAAGTCATACGCAAAATACCCGATTGAAAGCCTTCACGAAACATAAAAGCGGCTCCTTGGTATTCGCCTTTTACTTTTTCGATAAATACCCTCGACAAGTTGCTTTTACCTTGGTCTCCTACCAAAATCTGCCCCGCAAACGGGCCAAAATCAGTATTGTTGTTTGAAATTTTGACAATTTCAGAAGTAGAAATACCCAAAATACCATGAGGAAGCCAAACCGCAGGAGTTTTCAATTCAGGAATATCCTTTTTCATTTCAAAAAGATATTTTCCTCTTTCATTTTCTATATTTTCGGGTTTAATATAATTGCCCAAATCGTTTTTGTCTTTGCGGTGGTTGATTAACGCAACGTGCTGGTCGTAGGTAAGTTTTATAGGAGAGCCTTCGATTCCGCTCCATTTCAAACCTGCTGGATGCCCCATAAAATCGCCTTTATTTACTTGTGCGATAAAGCCCGAACCCATCCAATCGCCTTGATTATCACCGTACCAAAACTCACCGTCAATTTCACCGATTCCGCATGGCGAACGCATACCCGTTGCATAAGGTTCTACTTTACCATCGTCAGTAATTCGGATTGCCCAACCACGGTACGGTGTGCGGCTCTCACCTCTCCACCATTCTTCATCACCAAAGGCCACATTGCCCGTTACAATCATCGAGCCATCTGGCAAAACTTTCGGTCCAAAAGTATATTCGTGATAATGTCCTGAAATCGGTAGATTGGCAACTGTTTCATAAACATCTGCTTTGCCATCTCCATTTTTATCAATCAGTTTGGTCAATTCGCCACGTTGAGCCGCATAAAATGCTCCGTTTTTATAAACTAAACCCAGAATCTCATGCAAACCACTCGCAAATTTGCGGTAATACGGCTGAGTGCCAGCAGTCATGTAGGCATTGTTTACAATCCAAATATCGCCACGACGAGTTGCCAACGCAATATCACCATTCGGAAGCGTGCAGATTCCTCCCACTTCAAGTAACATACCCTCTGGAACTGGTAAGGTAATTCGCTTATAATATTCGTTTTCGGTACTTTCTTGCCCAAAAGCAAAATGGCAAGTAGCACATATTATCAATATTTTAATTAGATTTTTCATCTTCAAAATGCTCATTTTTAGAAATATTTTTTACCAAATAATCGAATAAAGTATCTTTGAATTAATCGGAACGATTAATTCCTGCATATTACCCGATACCCTAATCGAAGCGTTGCCTTCTGCAACTTTGATGTAGTATTGGTTATCTCCAACCACAAAAGTACCATCATTGACTTTGGTGATGATATTGCTCACCGCTATTCGGTGAAAAACATTGGGTAGTGAGCCAGTACCATTAATCTCACGGCTCAACATTTTACCGTTATCAATCGGCATAATTTTATCGGTAATGCTTCCGCCAAAAATATCATATTTGAATGTCGGTTGCCCATCAGCGTCTAATTCATATCCACGAGGGCGATACGTAGCATCTGTTTTATCATCCCAAACCATTTCTTGAGGAGCCAAATGTCCAACCGATGGCGAATCACCGAACAACATCAAACTACCCATTGGTTTTGAACTTCCATCGCCACGGTCGTTCCACATTGGCGTTGTATTCAGAAATCCACCTTTCCAAGCCTGAAACAACGCTCCGTTGTCTAAATCGTAGGTAAAATGGGTATTTTCTTTATTTCCGACCGAAACTGCATGTACCACACGTTTATTTTTGTCACCTTCTTGAATATCCATAAACGAACGCAAAAGAACTGGCTGAGTCTCGGTATTTGCCAAAATCATCGGAATCGGCTCCGATGCAATCGTCGAACTCGGAAAATGCAAAGCGTGCTTACGAATGGTTTCTGACTCGGCATAAAGCCCCAAAATTGGCTGCATCCAGCCATCAGTTTTCCAATAATACATCTCAAACGGTACTTCGCCAGCAGGTAAATTTACTGTAGCCGAACGACCCTGTGCTGTCGTAAAAAGCCAACCATTTTTGAATGCTTCTTGACCGTTTATTCTGATTTGGGTATTACCTGCATGAACAGTCGTAAAAGTGTATAAACCTGCTTCTGGTACATTTATTTTGCCCATGTATTTTACTCCAAAGTCGTTTTCGGCATTTGTAACCGTCCAATTCAGCAACTCGGCATTGCCTTGAGTTGTAGGCTTAATTTTTTCAATATCACTCACAACCGTAAACTTGCCTTTATAAACACCGTATTTTAGTTCGGTAAATGACAATTTTTTCTGGTTATAGCTTTTGTATTTGATATTACGGAATGCCACCGAACCGTGGTCTCCTTGGATTCTTAATGCTCCCATCAGAGCCTCTTTCTCGTCTAAACTTCCACGTGTTGGGCCGGTTAATTCAACATTTTCGTGTACAGTAACTCCATTCAAGATAATGTACAAAATCTTAGCATTTGAAATTTTTTTACCGCTTGCATCAAAACGAGGAGCCTGAAACGAAATCTTGATATTTTGCCATAAACCTGGTGCTTTTGCCACATTTAAGCGAGGAGCAGTACCTTCATAACCTTTTTTACCTTCGGGTTTAGAGTCATCCCAGCGTTCATAGATTCCTCCGCAATCACCAAAATACGGATTTTGTTTACCCCAGCTATCGGCTAACTGAACTTCGTAACGACTTTGTAGATAAATACCCGAGTTAGAGCCTTTTGCCATCATAAAGTCAAGGTCTAAATCAATATCGCCATGCTCCATTTTTGAAATCAAGTCGTACTCATAGCCGTATTTACCACGTGGGTGAACACAAGCCAAAATTCCAGTACCCGATTCGGTATTCAGGCTATTTTCTTGTGTTAAATCAGAAGAAGCTTTGCCAACGATACGCCAGTTTTCTTTCGGCGTTTTGAAGGCACTGAGGTCATTTAGTGGAATCGTTTGCTGTGCAAAAGTCGCACTTGCTAACAGCCACAGAGTTAAGGTTTTAAAATTCATTTAAATTTGTAAGTTAGTTTTGGAAGGCAAATTTATCTCGAAATATTAATATAATCTTAATATTTTGTATAATCATCTATCGCAAATGCAGATTTATAAGTAGTTTCATTGATGGTTTTGCCTTCATCTGAATCATAATCTATCAATATTTTCCATTTTGCATTCTCTTTTCGCATAAATACATGAAACTTGCCGTAATACTTACCTCCTACATTTCCTTTTGAATCCAAAATGCTTAATTGGTAAATTCCACGCTCCGAAGCACTCGTTTCATCCGCAATTCTTTCTAAAAATCTAAACTGAATATCGGCTTTTTCGCCTGCCGCTTTTCTACCAGCAAAATCAGCCGAAGCATTTTCTCCGTATTTTGCTAAATCCGAAATACTTTTCCAGCGGCCACCTGTTGCTCTTATTAATTCTTTAGAATGAAGATTAATGTATTTTTGAGCATCATTGGTAGCATAAGCATCCGTAAAAACTGCCCAAACTTGCTCATTGATTTCTTTTAGAATCGAAACATCTTGTGTACGTTGAGCAAAACCGATTATCGGAAATAATAGAAATGTGATTTTTAAAATAGCTTTTTTCATTTTTGTAAAATTAGATGGTGAGTCAATCTCGATTAACCCGCAACTTAAGTTGTAGGCTGAAGTAAATGTAAAATCTAAATCGTTTTAACGATTTAAAAACAATATTACATAAAAAAACGTACTACCTCAAAGAAGTAATACGCCTGAATGTATCAAAACTTTTACTCAAATCACCCTTTAAAAACCGACCAAAACAGCAAAACCCAACCCACAATCATCAAAGTACCACCAATTGGGGCAATCGCTCCGAAGGCTTTGATTCCAGTAAAACAAATCAAGTACAATGACCCACTGAAAATAATTGTACCAACCAACATCGAAAGTCCACTATAATTCATCGTTTTTGCAGTAAAATTCTGAGACAGAATCCCGACCAAAATCAAAGCCAAAGCATGATAAAATTGGTATTTTACGGCTGTTTCAAAGGTATCTAATCTATTAGAAGCCGCCAGCATATCTTTCAAGGCATGAGCACCAAATGCTCCAAGAGCCACACCCACAGCTCCCAATATCGCTCCAGATTGTATAAAAAGTTTATTCATTTTACTTTCGTTTTATTAATTTCAAAAACTATACAACATTTATTGGCTAAAAAAATAGCACGATTATTCACCGTGCTATTTGATATTAATTTGTTTGATAAATCTAAACAATTTCAATTTCATCACCATTTGAATTCAAGAAATGGAATTCGGTAATACCGATTGATGAATCTTTTATCAACTTGACCCAAGTGCGATAATTAAAAAACCACTTCATTTGCCTCGAAATCAAGCCTTCACGGTAATACGCATAAATGAACGGATGCACGATAATGCTCATTCCACGCTCATTTTGCTTGGTCATTATATAATCTAAGTTATTATCAATCAAATCTGTAACTGAAATCGCCGATTGTATCGTACCCGTTCCGCCGCAAGTCGGGCAAGTTTCACGAGTCGAAATCTTCATTTCGGGTCTTACTCGCTGACGAGTAATTTGTAATAACCCAAACTTAGAAATTGGTAGAATCGTATATTTCGAGCGGTCTGGTTTCATCTCTTCACGCATCGCCTCCTGAATCAGCCGCTTGTTTTCGGGCTTTTTCATGTCAATAAAATCTACGACAATGATACCACCCATATCTCGTAGCCTTAGCTGACGAGCAATTTCTTTTGCCGCTTCGAGGTTTACAGTCAGAGCCGTTGCCTCTTGGTCGTCTTCTTGTGCAGATTTATTTCCACTATTTACATCTATTACATGAAGTGCCTCGGTGTGTTCTATCACCAAATAGCCGCCACCTGGCAAGCTCACCGAACGCCCAAAAAGTGATTTTATTTGTTTTTCAAGCCCAAATTGCTCAAATAACTTCACTTTTCCGTTATGAAACTTAATAATTTTCTCTTTCTCAGGTGCGATTGTGTGTAAATAAAACTTGAGATTGTCGTAGGCTTCTTTAGAATCAACATTGATACTATCAAAGTCATCGTTTAGCATATCTCTCACGATAGACGAAGCTCTATCCATCTCGCTGATGATACGGTCACGAGGTTTGGCATCACGCAAAAGTTTCATGCCAGCTTCCCACTTCTCAACGCAATATTCTAAATCTCTTTTGAGTTCTTCTACCTCTTTACCTTCGGCTACTGTGCGGACAATCACGCCAAAATTATCGGGTTTAACCGAAGATAGGAGTTTATGCAGACGTTGGCGTTCTTGTTTGTTAGTGATTTTCTTAGAGATATTTACCGAATTCCCGAACGGTACAAGCACTACAAAACGCCCTGCAATCGAAATATCGCAAGATAAACGTGGACCTTTTGTAGAAATTGGTTCTTTGACAACCTGCACCAAAATCAACGAATTTTTGGGTACAACATCGTTAATTTTACCAAATTTATCAATTTCATTTTCGAGTTTAAAGCCTTTCAGTCGGAGACTAACAGGTCTTTTTGCAACTACATCTTTGGTAAATTTACTAAGAGAATTGTACGAAATGAGTTCGTTATAATGCAGGAAACCATCTTTTTCGTAGCCAACATCAACAAACGCTGCGTTGTTGCCCGCTACTACTTTCTTGACCATACCCAAATAGATATCTCCGACGGCAAACTGATGCTCCGTCTCGTCGAAGTGATACTCAATAAGCCGCTTATCTTGGACGAGGGCTATCCTATCACCTTTCTGTGTGGTACTGATGAATAATTCGTTGCTCAAAATCTGAGGAAGAATTAACTTATGGGTTAATAAATTTGGACAGCTTAGTAGTTTACAACTATGGGTAAACAGTTATCAGTGAACAATATGCAAAGAATTTTGGGAAAAACAAAATATTTGTTCACTGATAACTTAAAAAGAAAGATTATTTTTTCTTATGACGATTCTTTCTAAGACGTTTCTTTCTTTTGTGAGTTGACATCTTGTGTCTTTTTCTTTTCTTTCCGCAAGGCATAACTTTAAGAATTAAATTACTTTCTGCTAATAATTTTTGTTAATCGTTAAAATTATTGGTTAATTATTCAAAGAATCTCATAACAACAAATATTAACATTTACTCAATCAAAAACAAAAAGCGTATGTTTTGTTATTTTTTACAATCTTAAAAAAACGATATTACCTCGTTTTTTTCGAACCGCAAATATAGGAATTTACTTCAAGTTTTCCAAAGTTTTGTTTACTTCTTCTACAAGATTGGGTTCTTTTACTTTTGTCTTTAAATCTTCAAATACTTTTCGAGCATCTGGTTTACGGTCGAGTTCGATAAGCGAATAGCCCAATCCAAACTCAGCATTGATATTATTTGGGTCAATTCTAAGGACTGACCTAAACCTCTCCATTGCTTTATCATATTGGTTAGATTGCATAGAAAGTACACCCAGATTCATCAAAGCTGGTACATAATTAGGGTCTTCATCCAGAACCTCTCTCAGTGTCATAATTGCCTGCATTGGCGTTTCAGAACCCACATAGGTCATCGCAAGGTTTGTCTTCGATGATAAATCACGTGGATTCGTATCTAAAACTTTTTGATAGCAAAAACGGGTTTTCTCAGCCAATGCACTCATATTTTCTTGGCGAAGTGCCAAATTGAATGCTTGAAAATATGTATCTCCTGCTTTTTTCCAATTGCTCGGATTAGACTCCATCACAGCAATTTGCTCAATGTATTTAGCCGCACTATCAACCCTGCCGCCAGAAGCAAAAACCTCGGCTATCTCGGTCAATAATTTACTTTTTTGAGTTTTATCTCCTGATTTTGATAATTGAGCTTTGAAATCATCTACCTTTTTTTGTTGCTCGGCAGAGAGTTTCATTATATGCTGCTCTTCTTGATGGTTATCTTCTGACTTTGCTGCTGTGTTCTGTGATGTTGGTTTATCACGGTTGGCTTTGGCTTCGTCTTTGACAACTACTTTCGGACGAGAGAATAAAAAACCCGTCAAGGCTACTGCTAATACAAGTAAGATTATAAAATGCCGTTTCATCACAAACCATTAAACTGAAAAAAGAGAGATAGAGATTTTGGAAGGCTTTGCCCCAGTATGAATCTGCCGATGCTGGCAGATTCTCTGGTATGACAAATGTTAGCTTCTATCTTTTAAAGAAGAAATTACTTTACGCTTGATTTTACTTGTTCGGTAAATTCTTTTGCAGGTTTGAAACCTGGTACGTAATGTTCTGGGACATCCACAGTAGTTTTTGCTGAAATGTTACGAGCTTTTTTCGCTGCTCTCTTCTTGTTCACAAAGCTACCAAAGCCTCTTACAAATACACCTTCACCTTTTGAAAGTTCTGCTTTCACTGTTTCGAAAAATGATTCGAGTGTAATTGATACACTTGCTTTGTCCACGCCGGTTTTATCGGCAATCGCTGAAATAACTTCTGCTTTAGTCACGATTAAAGGATTTAATTGGTTAATATATAAACTATTACTGAGTTTTTGAGGTTTTTAATTTTGAGTTTGCAAAGATAGGACATTGCAGAATTTACACCAAAGTTATTTGAAGTTTTTTTTTCGTAATTGCTTAATTATTAATGAGTTAGCAAAATACGAAGTGAATTTACGGGCTGATAATAAATTTTATTTATTAATCCAAATCGCATTTTAAAATACCATTTTTTGAGAATCTCAATGATAGACCAAAATTCATTTGAACAGAAAATAATTGGCTGGTACCTCGCAAACAAAAGAGATTTACCGTGGCGAAATACCAAAGACCCATATAAAATTTGGTTATCTGAAGTTATCCTCCAACAGACCCGTGTAGCACAGGGGCTTCCTTACTACGAAAAATTTGTAGAAAACTACCCAGACATCCTCTCATTGGCAAATGCTCCTGAGCAGGAAGTTTTACGGCTTTGGCAAGGTTTGGGGTATTATTCGAGAGCCAGAAATATGCACGCAACAGCAAAATTAATTACTGAACAGCACGGAGGGGTTTTTCCGAATACTTACATAGAATTGCTCAAACTCAAAGGAATTGGTCCATATACGGCGGCGGCGATTGCTTCTTTTGCTTTTAAAGAGAAAGTTGCGGTGGTTGATGGCAATGTCTATCGGGTTTTGGCAAGGATTTTCGGCATCGAAACTGATATTGCGAGCAATGAAGCCAAAAAAGTTTTCGGAGATTTGGCTAATTCACTGATTTCAGAAAAGTATCCTGATACATTCAACCAAGCCATCATGGAGTTCGGGGCTACTCATTGTATGCCTGCCAATCCGCAGTGTATGTTTTGTATTTTTCATTATGAATGTGAGGCGAATGCAACGGGGAAGCAAACGGCTTTACCAATCAAATCCAAGAAGGTAAAAGTCAAAGAGCGTTTTTTTAATTATTTTGTGATTGAGCATGACGAAAAAATACTAATGCGTCAGCGAGACATTAAAGATATTTGGGGTGGATTAAATGATTTTTATTTGATTGAGGATTCGGAGAAATTATTGGGATTGGATGAGGTTGAAGGTTCTATTTTGAATGGTCTTTTGGGACAGTCGAATGTAGTGAATGAGTCAGAAGAATATACCCATATTTTGACCCATCAACGCATCAAAGCAAAGTTTTGGCACATCAAACTTAGCTCAAAACCAAAAAAAATTGAGGACTACGAATGGTATAATATCAATGAAATTGATAAACTTCCGAAACCGATTTTAATCGAAAAATATTTAAAAAAATATCACTTTTAGCTGTTACTAAATTATCGGTTTTACGTATATTTGTATGGATAACAACTCCATAAAACTTAAAAATACGCTCCAAAAATGGCAAGTTTAAACAAAGTAATGCTCATCGGGAATCTTGGTAATGACCCCGAAATTAGAACCCTTCCGAGTGGTGGTAAAGTTGCGAGTTTCAGCATCGCAACCTCAGAAGCATACACCAACAAAAACGGTGAACGAGTAGAAAATACTGAGTGGCATCGTATCGAACTTTGGGACAGCTTGGCGGGTATTGCCGAACAGTATCTCAAGAAAGGTGACGCTGTTTATGTAGAGGGCAGAATCCGCACAGAAAAATGGACTGACCAAAGCGGACAAGAAAGATATACTACGAAGATTCGTGCAAACGGAATGCAGTTGCTCGGTAGTCGTGGTGGTGGTGGTAATTCGGGTAGCAGCGACTCAGCACCTGCTTATTCTGCTCCATCAGCTCCGAAAGGTTCTGCCCCAGCTTCGACTCCTGCACCTGAGTTTGCAACGGGAGGTGGCGACGATGACTTACCGTTCTGAAAATAGCAAATCGTGGCACGTTTGCGTGTCACGATTTATATCTTTAATAACTGATTTCTTCTTCTTCTAAAATCTTTTTGATATTGATTTTTATCCCTTCCATTACATCAATATCATAATCCCAATCTACAATCTGCCAAGCACCTTGATTGGTAGCGAGAAATGTCTTTTTTGATTTTGTAGTTAGCCAAATTACTTTTTCAACGCCAAAGTTGAGCAATTTTTGAGATTTATCTAACAAATAATCCATTTCTCCAGCCGGAAATTCTGCTAAATCAATATCTACTTTTATATCAACTTCGATGATAATCTTTGGTGCTATATCAAAATATTTACCTTTTAAATGTGGAATCTTAGACTTCTCAAAAATTGACAAATCCATACCCAAATTATCACCTTTCGATAGATGAATACCAGCTTCGTTCGTAGCCAACAAATACTTTTTACGATTAAGCTGATTGAAGATTATTCCGTTAAGGATAGATATGATTACTCCCTGTAAATCCGAGCAAGACATAACTTCTTCTTGTGTTTTTTTGCCAACTAAAACCTCTTTGTAGCCTTTATAATAGAGAGGTTTACCATCCATGATTTCATAAACCAACCTTTCTATAGGCACTTTTGAGCGTTTTCTCCGAATTTTATCTACTACAACGTGCATAAGTCATTTTGTTAGATAAATCAAAAATAGCCATATTTCGTTGATTTACAAGATATTTTTCAATTCGAGCAGATGATTAATCGTGTAATTTGCCTTGGTTGGCTCAATGACTTCGGGATTGAAATAAACTGAATCCATCCCAACTGACATTGCCCCCAAAACATCTGCTTCGTAATTATCTCCAATCATCAAACTGTTATTCAACGAAGCATTCGTGACACCTACTGCATACTCAAAAATCTTCGGGTCTGGTTTGCGTGCATTGGCTCTTTCGTTGGTAATTACTTCACCAAAATAATGCGTAATCTTCGAGCTATTCATTTTATTAAACTGAATATCAAGCCAGCCATTACTGATGATATGCAATTCGTATTTTGGAGCTAAATAATCCAGCAATTCGAGCGTCCCATCAATCAAATGGGGCTTATGAGGTAATAATTTCAGGAACTCCTCATTGAGTTTTAGCCCAAAATCTTCGTCTGCTTCTACACCAAGAGCATTAAGTGTATCGGCAAAGCGGCGACGGCGGAGTTCGTCGTGTGTGATTAAGTTTTTATCGAGAAGATTCCAATACTTATGATTTATCCGTGAAAAAGTACTCCTAAAATCTTCAAAATATTCGACCCCGTACGATTTGAGTTTGTGATTTTCGTAGAGTTCGGCGAGAGATTCAGCCGAATTACGCTCAAAATCCCAAAGTGTATGGTCGAGGTCGAAAAAAAGATGAGTGTATTTCATAAATCAGAATTTCAAAACCAAACGCTCGACTGGCGTATCATTTACTAAGTGACTTTCGATGATTTCTTCGACATCGGTAGGTTGTACGTTTCCATAAAAAACTCCTTCTGGGTAAACCACCAACGAAGGTCCAAAGGCACAAACATCGAGACAACCTGCCTTTTGGGCTCTGATTTCGATATTCAATCCACGATTTTTCAGACCTTCTTTGAAGGCATCAACCAAGACCATTCCTCTCTCACTTCCACAGCACTTTTTAGGTGCATCTTTGTCATTTGTACAAATAAATACGTGTTTTTTGTATTTCATATTTTATTTATTGTTTACGAATCAAGCAACAAAAATACTCAAACAAAGGTTAGGATTCTCTTTGGATATATCTTTTTTCAGTATTAAATTTGTTTAATACTATTATTCACGTTTAAAAAAGTTCAACTAAATGAAAAAAGTAATTATCTCCGCATCAATCCTATGTATAGGACTTTTCTCAATTTCGTGTCAAAAAAGTACAGAATCTACAAAACAAGCAATCGTTTCTCATAGTAAAAAGATTGACGAAATGGTTGAGTTCTTTCAAAAAGGAAACATCAATTTCTCAGAACGAAAGTTTATCAATAACTATAATTCGTTTGAAGAAGCCGAAAATGCTTTTTTGATTTTTTGTGAGCAAAACAAAGATTCGCAGTACATTAACAACTACAAAGGACTTGCATCGGCTCTTTTAATTGGGCGATTTGATTTAAAAAATTTTGAAGACGAAAAAGGCAAAAAACGCTTTCTGAAATATTTTGCTTTGGCAATTGAAAACGGCACTAATTTACAGCGACAAAAGCAGATTTTGGCAGATATAAAGCCAAAAATCACTCAAAATGAGTATAAAAAGTTATTTGTTTCGTTATTGGTAAAACAAGAAATTGCGATAAATAGATTCAAAGATAGCATCGTAAAACTCGAAGAAAAACTTAATCAAGAGCAAAATCCTGCTGAAAAAGAAAAACTAAAAAGACAGATTAAAGCACAAAAAGAGACGTTAGAATTTATGCAACAGATATAAAACGAAAATGGGACGCTTCTCAATCAAAAGTGTCCCATTCTTTATAAATTATTCATTCCAAATCTCCCAAGATTTTTCGGCTTGTAAGTGGAGCATTCTTAGTCCATTCAGTGTTTTTGCCCCTTTTTCTGCACCTTTTTTCATAAAAAGAGTTTCGGCGGGATTATAAATTAAATCGTAGAGATAGTGATTTTCGGTAAGGAATTGATACGGAATTTCGGGGCATTCTTCTACTTTTGGGAATGTACCAAGTGGCGTTGTATTGACAATTAATTGATGCGTTTTAATAATTTCTTCGGTCAATTCTTCAAAAAGAATGGTCTCCTCGGTGATTCGGCGGCGAGCCACAACTTTAAACTCAATTCCTAAATCTTCTAAAGCTACTTTTATGGCCCGTGCGGCACCTCCATCACCTAAAACAAGTGCCTTAATACTCAAACCCCTGACAGGGTTTAGAACATCCGACGGCAAGTCCCTGTCAGGGGTTACGAACCATTCTTCAAGCGAATTTTTAAAACCGTAATAGTCTGAATTATAACCTTTTAAGCTATTATCAGGCAGGAATTTTATTACATTGACCGCACCGATTTTTTTAGCCGAATCTTCGATTTCATCCAAGAAACGAATCACATTTTGCTTGTGCGGAATCGTAACGTTCAGCCCTCTTAAATCAGGATTATTTTGAATTAATTCGGTAAAATTTTCGATGTTTTGCATCTCGAATTTTTCGTAAACGTGCGTTGCCGAAATCCCCAAATTTTGGAATTTATCAGTAAAATAACCCTTTGAAAATGAGTGAGTTAACGGATAACCAATGAGACCAAATAAATTCATAGACAAAAGTTCCCTCTCCATCGGGAGTGGTCTTATTTCTTTAAAAATTTGACTTGTACCAGCTTGATTATCATCGGCAGTACCGAAACAAAGACGATTCCGAGAACGACTTTCTCAAAATTGGCTTTTACCCAATCATTTGAGCCTAAGAAATAGCCCAAGAGTGTAATGGTTGTTACCCAAATGATTGCTCCAATGATACAAAATGTAATGTAGGTTCGGTATTTCATACTACCAGCACCCGCTACAAAAGGGGCAATTGTACGAACAATCGGTATAAAACGAGCCAAAATAACCGTCCGTCCACCGTATTTGTCATAATATTCTTCGGTTTGGGTAATATATTCTCTCTTCAAAAATAAGATTTTATCTCTCGATTTGATAAATTCGGAGAATTTGCTCCCAACGAAATAATTGACATTATCGCCTAAAAGTGCGGCAAAAATCAACAAAGGTATCACAAACGAAACATCCAATTTACC
>JAQGFW010014188.1:0-11902 GCA_030463445.1 Euplotes aediculatus
CCCCAAAACCCCAAAACCCCAAAACCCCAAAACCCCAAAACCCCAAAACCCCGGGATGATAAAGTAATATTGAACCTAAATATTAATTTTAATTCATATTAAAATAACTTTAATATAAAAATTTAAACTTATCATAAATTCAGTTTTATTAATTTTAGCTAAGCAATCTAAAGTTAGTGGTTTAATTTAATGTAGTTGATTACACAATAAAATCAATATCTAATTAATTTTGAATAAGCAACTAAATCTATGTTTTTTAATTTCGAATTGATAAAATTGAAGAAGCAAGAAAATGTTAACAAAACTTCTTTATTTTTGATGACTTCTTCTTGATGTTTTTGCTCTTGATCTCAAATAAAAATCCAGAACCTGACTGGGTTCTTTTTTGTTAAAATCATTTGGATTTGAGTCACTTAAATCATTGCAGAAATCATCTTCTTGACTTGAATCTTTCTTTTTGTTCATTCAATCAGTGTCTTTACTCATGCTATCTCCTCTATTATTAGATTGACCCTTAGTCTCTTCTTCTATTTTAGAATTAATGTTTAGCTTAAAAAGTTTACTATTTTCCAGAATAGGGATATGCTCTAACTCAATGTCGTTGTCTTTGTAGACCTGTGTGCTGTTTTTCTGCTCTTCTTTTATCATTTCAAATTTCTGGTTTTTAGCTATTTTATCAAGTTCAAAAGACTCCCCAATGTGAACTCCGTCTTCTTTATCTCCATCTTTGTCTTGTTTGATTTCAGATATTTTTGAGCCATTTTCATTTGAAATCCTTTGTTTGGAACAGAAGCAGTAAATTCGTGAGCTTCTGAGTATTAGAACAAGCAACAATAGCTGAGAGAAAATGAATATTACTAATACTGGAAGCGGATGCACTTCTGAGGAGGATATCAGAAAGATCGAAGTATATACGCATTCCAGACATCCAAAGATAATTGATTGAACGAACATCTCTTTTCCTAATGGACGTTGTACAAATAAGTAGCAAAGATAGCATATCTGGAGAATTAGCATCAATGTCAATTGGGCATACTGATTGCTGCTCAGACAAACAGCGGTAGATAACAACAGGAGGTATGTGAGACGGACGAATCTGTATTGTTTTATCGGGGTTTCACTTTCGTCAGTTTGAATAATAAGCGATACTTTATCTGCTGACAACCACTCTGGATTGTATTCTGGTAAAGAAAAAACATAGTTTAATAATAAAACAATTACACATAATAACTTGAGAATTCAAGGGAATATAAAAGTCCAGCTGATACTTGTGCTTCAAAAGTAGTTGATTTCGTTCATACAGGATACCCAGATCAGTAAAAATCCAAGATAAGTATACTGAATCTGAATTTTAATAAATATTGTCTTTATATCATTTAAATAATCACCAAACTTTGGTGTAAGAAAATTCCATTTATTTTGAGCATATTTCATTAGATAAAGAATAATAAATGTGAGTATAGCAATAGAAACCCATGAGATTATGTAGTAAAATATATTTGCTATTGTTGATACAGTAATGAATCCTAGCTTTGAAAGTTCTTGTTTTAGAATCTCATCTGTTAGAAAATATAATTGCAGTTAAAGAAATATTCAAAGAAATGAGACTTATAAAGAAAATACGTCTAATAAATCGAATAGTGTTGATAAAAAGTTCATGAAATTTTTAAAATGAATTTAACTTTTATTTTTACTGATTTTAAAGAGTTATCTTGCCTCATTCTAAATAAAACTAAGTTCTGGTAGATAATTTACAATAATAGAAGTTACATATCTAATAATTTGGGTAATATATTATAAAACTATTTGTAAGCCAACTAAATTATGGTTGGAATGCCAAAGAAGATTATTGAGAATGGAGCTATATATAATATAAAGCTAACTAATACTCAAATATTATGGAAAAGAAAGCATTTTGAATTTGGAAATGAAACTAGCTAAGTAGATCTTAGAGTTTTAATAGGATTTTAAACAGTTCTGTGATTTGCCTTTGGATATAAAAGATTCTATGGAAGATATAATGATTGATAATTATGAATAGATTAACAAGCCGTTTTTAATTACAGACACAACTTGCACTTGTTCGAACTTTTTCAGAATCAAATAAATTATCAGGCAAATAATATACTTGTCATACTACAAAATCTGCAGTTGAATAAAGTCAGAGTTTTAATAATTTCATCTATTAAGGTTAATGAAGTAAATCAGATTCAAATAAAGTTTTAAAATATCCTATGGACAGAGATAAATTATTTGCAAATACTAAAGTAAAAAAAGAACTTTAAATAACTATTTAACTTGCTATTCATTCTAATATAGTTAAGAATAAGTTTAAAAACAAATTAAACAACTAAATTTTAAATAAATATGATATAATTAATATGTTTATATAACTTACCTTGGTCTTTACCTTCATAAAAATTCAAAATCTTTGGAGGATTAATAAATGAGAATCAAAATAAAGAATTTCCTATTATTTTCAAGAAATCTCCAATATCGGTTGAAAGTTCAGAATTAGTTAATGCAAGCAGTGAGATTATTTGAAGATGTTCAATGTTGAAACATCTGAATTTTGGATTTAAACACAATCATACTATTGAGCATAGTAAAGTTAGAATTGTTCATAATACAATAAGCCATTTGAAGTTTTTATCTCTCTTTGAATTACTATTTGGAATAATTGGAGTAGTTCAGTTAAAATCTCAATTAGTACTGTTTCCAGGTTGATTACCATTAGTTGCGTTATTTGTTGAAGTTTGTGAGGAATTAGTATTTGTAGTTAGTGATGGATTAGTGTTTGTAGTCTGTGAGGAATTAGTGTTTGGAATTTGTGAGGGATTAGTGTTTGTAGTTTGTGAGGAATTAGTGTTTGGAGTTTGTGAAGAACTAGCATTTGCATCAGAAGGACTATTAATTGTAGTGCTGCTTGAAGAACTTATATTTTGACAATAACTTTTTCCTGAATTGTCAATAATTCATTGAAAACCTTGCTCTATCTTACAAGCATCAGAGCATCCATCTCCATTTAATTTATTATTATCATCACATTCTTCTTTATCAACTTTTACTCCATCTCCTCAAATAGGAGTTCAAATTTTAGAAGTAAGATTGTAACTACCTGCTCAACTAACAATAACTTGATTTGCAGGAAAAACTCCAATAAATTCAATAGAATAAAAGTGAGAGCAATAAATATGTTCTTTACTATTATTACCTACTTTTAAAAACAATGCAAAATAAGCAAATCCTGCATAATTTATGAAGTTTAATTGAACTCTATATATTTTATTCTTTTCAAAAGTATATGGAGTATAAATGTTATCATCTCCATTATACACATTATTTACAACTTTTTTATCATCTATATTTGCTTGGTTATTAGTTCTGTGGTTTTGATTACATTTATTGATATAATTTTTAAATTTTATTTATAAAATAATTTCTAAATTTTAATTTTGAAACAAATTAAATATTTAATCATCATTTAAATCAATTTGGTTGATTATTTATTTGTAATTATAATTCAGGCATTTTGGAGTTCAAGGTGAGCATAAATCGCTGAAATGCGATGTTTTTATAAAAGATAATATATTAAATTTTCATTTAATCTATTAAAATTTTTTAATGGTATGAAGTATACTATTTTTGATTAAAAATATTCTTATTTTAATTTTTATCTCTCTATTTTTGATTAAAATAATAAAAATTTATTACTTACAAATCAGCACAGATATATATTTAACTTTTATTATCATATATAAAAATCTGTAAATTATTTATATTGTAAATAGCCTATTCAATTATATCCTCAGAGACCAAAAAATTTGTAGCATTGAACTTCTTTGCAAAGCTTTCTTTCCTAACTTTGATATTGGTCATAAAGTTGTTCATTAAAATGTATTAAAAGCTGAATGTTGTCAAAATTTTAATATTTGGAGTTATCTTTTAAACTTAAGAGATTAAAATTAGGTCTTCAACTTTAATTTCAAATTATATAGTAATTAAATTATTTTTTAATTACAATTTTAATTTCATTAATTTAATAGCTCTAAAACTTGAAGAAGAATTACAAAAAATAATCATACTTTTATTTCTAAACTTCATTAATGGAACTATGTTTCTATCAAAGCAGCAAGTGAAACTCTCAAAAATAAAAAAGTGATGAAAATTAAAATCTATATTTATTCGAGCGAATTTTTATTTAGAAATACTCATCATGATTATAGTTTGTCTGACTTCATAAGGAGGTTAGATTTATAGAAAGAAAATTAGACTTTAGACTGCAGTCTTTTTTATCAATATCATTTGAAGGATTATAAATTCAAGACTGTTTCAGTAATTAATGATTCTAATATCTTATTTTAAATTAATGATAAAATGAGAAACATTAATATATTAATCTCTCAATGACAATTTTTTAAGTATTTGGATTTAGACGCTTGTAACTGAGCAATATTTTTTTATTTGGGAAAACATTTTGATATTTATCTCCGTCTCAACAAAATTCAAAATGTCTTCAACTTTGGACAAATTGATGTGAAGAATCAGTACCACCTTCGTTTCTAAATTTCTAGTATACTTTTAAAAACTAAAATAGTTTAATTAGCTTCTTCCCAATAACAATTTATGCAATGAATCTATAAGTTGCTTGCTGTAAAGGCAGCAGATATATTGACCTCTTAATATGAAGGATTTTGTACATATCATTTTCATACAGTCTCACTTTGGTATGTTCTTTGATATTCATTGATTTAAAAAAATTCAATATTTGTTAATAATACTTATAAAATAAATTTGCCTCTTCATATACCGCTCTTACTTGGTTCAAAGTGATACCATATTTGGCAGAAAGTGATCAGATTTTGTAAAGTATTTTATAATTTAATTGGTTGAAAAATTGATCAATCAGGTTATGATTTTTCAATTAGAATATTTAATGAACACATCAAAAATTGTTAATGTAATTTAGTTTCTATATTTTAATTGGTTGGATTTACTAATTAATTTGAGCTAAATAGGCGAGCTTAGCAAATCATCCAAAACTAATTTAACTCTTTATATTTAATAGAAATTATGAAAATAAAATCAGCTGTAAATCAAGATACTAATAAAAGCAAAATTATGATATTAATATCAAATTAGATAAGCTATGGAGAGCTTGATTGTACAGAATATTTGCAAGATAGGGACAAAATAAAAGAAATAAAAGTGACTGATGATTCTATTTTTATTAGCATAATCTCAGATTGTGGATACATTAAAGACATCAATCAAGAATTCTATAAATAATCAATAGAAGAGATAAGATTGAAAGTCGTATCTGAGCTAATAGGAGAAGATATTCAATAAAAATATACTAAACGATTTGCTGCAGGATTTATATAAATTTAGTATAGAAGGATAAGAAAATGATAATTTAAATAGTCTTATATTTCTTTTTAATAAAGAAGTTTATAAATCAGAGCTTTTGTGTGGTAAACATTCTAAGCAAATATGCAAGTAAGCTGATACAAAATAAAGTGATTCAGAAAAGTATTAAATATTTAAATTTAGGGTGCAAATATCAATAAAAGAACTATATGCTATTAATTGATTAGGATGATCAAGAGCTAAGAAGATATTATTAACATTGAGGAAAGCTGTTTAAATAAAAGCACCAGGATCAGCTATTCTGGTTAAACAACACAGAATTTGAATATAATGCTTCTCTTAAGTACTCTCTGATTGAATGAATTTTATTGCAGAGTAGTTTGACATGAAACAATAAAAGAAAAACTTATCGAGTTTTTAAATAAATTATCGAAAGAGATGCGAGCTCGATCAACCCTTGATTTATGATAAGCTGAAAAATCTGTAGCAAGAGAACCATTGATAGAGGTAAAAGTTCTAAATATATGAGAGGGTCATAAAACTCTGAGTTTTCCATAAGTCAAGCAGATAACATGAAAATCGATAGATTCCCTTCTTGTTATCAAATATTTTAAATCCTATTGATCGCCAAAATCATTTTTTGTGAGTCAACTTTTTTCCTCTCCTCTCACCTTTTCTTTTTTAATATCATTATGTTCTCTCGCTACAGATTTCTCAGCTGATGATAACCTTTAATGTTTTCTTTATACATAGTCCCATAAATTATAATAATGGGTCATCTGATTCAATTAACCCTTGATTTATCAAGTGAATCATTTTAATGAATAATTAATCTTTTCATAAATCAAAGCTTGTTTGAAATTATTTCTAATAAATTAATTCAAAATACACATTTTAGCGTACCCTACTTTTATGAACTTGTGCCAATATCAAGATGTATTTTTTATTTAAATATTTTAAAGAGATTTTTTAAGATTAAAAGAGTCAAATAAAATCAAAAATTTAAAGATACTATTGAAATTGCAACAAAGTCCACTTAGAATGTTGATCAAATGAATTTGAAAATCATTTGAAGAAAATTATTAAAGGGTTGGCAATAGCAGTTGAAAAAATTTATGAATAATCTCAACCAACATTGATAATAATATTTGAATAATTTGCTGTTCTCGTTATTATTTTTTTATGAATACATTTCCTCTAATTTAAACAAATAAGAAGTTTTTACAATTATTATCTTTTATAAATATTTAAAATTATTTCTATCTTTAATCTTTTTATTGTGCCTTTTGGCCTTCTAATTCAAATTTTTATTCACTATTTTTATAACTGTCTTAAAAATAGTCACGAAAGCAGTTAAATGTTCACTGAGGTTGCCTTAAAAGAAATTCATAAATAGATTCTACTAAATTATACTTATATTTTGTTCAGCTCAAAAAATTAGAATTTTTTATTTTATACCTATATTGAAAATTGATAGAGTTAGTTATAAGAGACTGATTCTATCAATACCTTTCGATTTGCAAAACTTTTCAAGAAAATTGCTTTAGGATTATCTTTCATCGTCAGTCCGAAGTTAATAAGAATATAATGAATGTGATAAATTTAAAAATGCTTAAATAATTTTTTTCTTTGAATGTAAACAATTTTCTTTAATTCTCATGTATTTTTTTTGAAATTCATTAAATTTTTTTCATAAGAACACTCGATACTGTTTATTCTAAGAACATTTAATATTTTGGAATGATACTGATAATTTTTTTACATTTTAGAGGAGTAATAATGATTAAAAAAAGAGACTTTTATTTATTTTTTAATTATATCTTTCTACCAAGGATGAATGTATTATTTTAGAATTGAGAGTTTCAACAAAAAATTGACCATTCTAATTTTGCTTATCTTCAATCATTTTTTAATTTGATATAATTGAAAAAATTTACTCACCTAAGTAATAAATTATGTTTTTAAAATGTTACAGTCAATAAATTAAATTTGTACAGGAATCAAATTTATTCATTAAAAATAATTTACTGTTAAATTCAAAATACTGAAACTTTTATATCTCAACATTGAATGAACTTATTTAAATAAATTAATTTTTGTCTCAATTTCAGTTAGAAATATTTAGTAATAAAGATGAAACTCACTAATCTTATTAAGATTAAACCAAGAGAGACGAAATGATAGTTATAATCCACTTTCAGGCAATTTCTCTTATTCTTCAAAAGAAATATCAAAGCATAAATATTAAGTATTTTTATCATATAAATATTTTGAATCAAAAGAACTAATTAAATCAATTCAGCTTCCTAAGTGTAGTTTTCGTTTGATCAGCTATTTCTGTTTCAAAAATATCAATAAAGTAGCTAATAGAAGCTAAATGCAAGTTATTACAAATTAAAAATCATTTACTCTCCTGTCCAACTCCATATTTAATTCAAATTTATTTTTTCTTTTATAATAAAAATTTGTATATAACAATAAGACTAAACTTATTGGAATTTCATCCTTTGTTTTTACCTTTCTAGTTTTATTTTATTATGTTCTTTTAAATTTTGATAATTTACTTGATTTATAGCTAACAGTTTTCGCATTAAGTTTTAACTTTTAATATAAATTGTTAAAAAAAATATTAAGATTCAAATTTATTCTTCGAAATTAGTTTTGCTAATTAGTAGTAATTAACATCCCATTATTTATGCATTTTTTTATTGTAAATAACCTTCGATTTAATATTTCTTTACCATAAAATTTGATTCTTTCTCATTTTCAATATTTAAATTTTGAAGATCAATAGTTGCGCCAAATATTTGAATAATTTTAATTTATATTTATTTTGCTCATTATTTTTAAATTATAGTTAAACATAAAAAGTAATATATGTAAGGTAAAAGTTAAAAGTCAAACTTACCTATATAAAGAGTTGCATCGCTAATGCCAATTAGATTCAAATTTCACGGGCCATTTACTGGACCTCTTAGTAAGAAATAATAAGAAATTCCTCAGTTATCTGTAGGACCGTTTGGATAAAGTGCACCATCCCCAAATGATTGCTCCAAGGTAAATAATTCAACTTTATTTTCCGAGTGTAAATTTATAAAATAAGTACTTATCATTATAATAATCTGCCCAAACATATCCTTGAGTATTTATTGAGACAATAATTGTTATATTTCCTATTTGTTCTTGCACAAAATTATAATGATATTTTCCAACTGAATCGTGAGTGATTTGATCAAATGTAACCAGTTTTTGGAATATTGGACTAAAACCTACACATTGATGCCTTGAAGGAGAGATATATCATTCATCTCTAAATTCAATAGTCAGTAATTGATTTTTTAGAAGCTCCGTTTGAATTCCCTGTTCATCTAAGATTGTAATTTTGATAGTCGAGGTAGTATTTACATAGACAACTGGGCTGACTACAAATTTAAACTGTCAATTTACCTTCTACAATTGATTTTGATGGTGACGGGTCACCATAAAGTACTCTTTTATCATTAAATTTCACTTCAACTTGGTTCTATTAAAGATTAATTAAATTAAGAAAATCAGTATTGATGCTATGACTAAAATAATTATCATAAATAAAATGCAAATCTATTAAAGTTTATTATTTGAAAAATAAATAGGCTAAGCTAATGCATGCATCTTATTATAGTGAAATTATTTACTAAGTCCCCTATTTATTCAGTCCCACTATTTATCAAGTCTTTAACGAATTTTGGTTAATCTCATTAGTTTGGGGAACTTGATAACAGAGTTTACGATATATTACAAAAATTCATATCAATCTTTGGCACTAGTTTGTTTGTACCAAAAAACCTATTTGACAAAGAATTGTATTACGAATACTTCATTGAGCTGCGAAGAAAGTTGGACCGTTTCAGAATAAAAAAGTGATACTCAAAAATATAAAATGATTTTTTATACAAATTACCATGAAAGATTACTTTTCTAAAATCAAAGCATTTTAAGATCAAATATTTAGCCACAAGAAAAGCTCAAATCCCAAGTTGCCTCAGACTTATATCTAGAACTCAGTATTTGAAAGGATCTCAGATCCTTGTGCAACAGATACTCAGTTAATTATAGTCTAATTTAAATGACATCAATTTTCTCAGTTACTGTTGGGACAACTTTCAATTATTAGCAAACAATTTGGGAGTTTCAGAGCTAACTCTACGTCTTCACTCTCAGACAGACTCATAAATAAGTAATGAGATTATCATTAATCGTTCAATCATTTTTAATCGACAAAAAATCTTCAAAATTTTCACTTATTTCATCTCATGTAGCAAAAATTAAAAGTATTTCGATTACTAAGGTCTCTTTGAGAGTCCGACTAATCCTGAAATTAATATAAATACAAGCTCCCAATACAGGAAAATATACCGTGAGCGTCGAAAAGCGATATTTTTATGTGTATTGTTAAAAGAAGGATGCCCAAAATTATATTCATGAGTTACATTTGCAATTTTAATCAAAAGCATATTATTCCATCCATTAGTATTGAAGTTTAACAAGCCATATATGCGGGGTTGTTGTTCGTGAGAAATAAATAATTTGATATGAGAAAGAGGAAATGGAAAAAACGGGATCTCAGTACTTTAAATAATATTTGATTTTGAATTATACTGAATCAATAATAGCAAATTTATAGTGATGGAAGGCACATATAGATAAAGGACTTGATTCTTAATTATTCGCAATTTTAATAATAACAAAGTGATAAATTAAGTAAGACATTAAAAATGATAGTGACCTGATCTCTTTATTTGAATATCTCAAAAGTTAAATGAGATCAGAAGAGGTTTTGTGTTACTTTTTCTCCAAAAATCTAAAGTTGCTTTCATCTAATAACTGATGAATGATTAGCTAACAGATTTTCATATAAATAAATATACTTGACAAAATAAGATAAACAAATGAACTAAATTGATAAGTAATATGAATGATTCATTAAGATTTTTGCTCCAATATTCTCAGATGATGACCTATTTTTCATAATTTCTGAAGAGAATAAAATATTGAGATATATTGACTTTTTAACAAAATTTACTAAATAAAAAGAATAAAATTGTGAGAAAAAAGATTTATTATTTGTTTGAAAATGTTAAATTTCATAAAATAAAAAGATAATTTATAAACTAAAGGATAGGTTTCTAAAGATTCATTTTCATCCTCACTACAATCCATAGTTAACCTCAATGAAATGTGCTTGAATTTATTAAAACTTAAATAACAAAATAAGTAATAGAGGCATTTTAATTATTAAGCTTTTAGTTAAGATAAAGAATGAGTTCAAAGTCATATCTAATTACTAGATAGGTAAATGTTTCTATAAAACTTATAATAATATGAAGCACTTCCTAATGTAAGTTGTCATACTAAATTTGATTTTCAACATTGTAGTAAATCAGTAAAAAATCAAGTTTGAAAGTTTACATATTTGTTTAGTAGAAAATGAAAAATGATAAAAACTTCGTACAATATTCTTGATATTTTCTAACATTTCTGATTGTATAATTTAATATAAAATGTCTTTAGCATCTTCATATATTATCTTAAACTTTAAAGTATGAATATAAAATAAATTTTAAAGTAGGTAACGTTTATTACACATTAGGTGTGTAGACTGTATAATCTGAATTTTATTAACTCTACTTAGATTTTATATATATCAACAAACTTAAAAATAAACGGAAATTCTGAGTTTGTAAGCTTATAAATTTTAGTTGAGTAAATAGAATTTTGGCTACACTGCACTCACTCAATGTATAGCAAGCATTACTTACTTTAAATTTTATTTTATATTCATACTTTAAAGACTATTATTTTAGATTAGAAGTATCTTAAAAGAAAAAAACTAAGCTATTAAAATTTTCCTTTCATTTTCTTTAAACAAAATTTAAGTTTTTGAATTTTTGTTATTGATATCATGCCAATCAATTAATGAGTATTTGATATGACTTCAATAGAATGTATAAAATAACTGAGGACATAAAATAGTTGCTTAATCTAATATACTGTCAAGAGATACATTTGAATAAATCTGAAAATAACATTTTTCTATCAATATTTTTCAAAATTTTCATCAAAGTTGGTCGAAAGATATTTTTCAGCAATAAATTCCTCTTATTTGAAATTAAAGCGAGACTAGTATTTTGTGAAATGACTTAAGTTTTACCTGAAGTGCTATCGCATTTTCTAACTTCTGCTTAACATTTGGAACTATAAAGCATAGAGTTAAGTATCAGCGTGAACTAGCCCATGACCTACCTTCTGTTTGGCACAAGCAACTCTTCAAAATGTTGATAATCCACATCCCAGCCAAGAGTGAAAACAGCTCTATTTCAAAGGACGTTAAATTGCGACTAAAAGCAAAGTAAAAGCAGCTATTTTCCAAATAGTTGTAAAAGTTGTGGACTACCTTTGAATCGGATCCTAGACTTCTTTGGCATTTTTATTTATATTAAGATTTCAATTCTCGTTTTTTTTATAGGGGTTTTGGGGTTTTGGGGTTTTGGGG
>JAQGFW010014259.1:0-15136 GCA_030463445.1 Euplotes aediculatus
CCCCAAAACCCCAAAACCCCAAAACCCCAAAACCCCAGAACATTAGACTGATGTTGAATCGATTAGAAATTGACAATTTATTAAAATTATTAATAATAAGATTATAGATTATCATTTAAGAGATTCTTCTGTCAGGTTTTATATGAGCATATAACTGATAAGTTTTGGAACTTTAAATAAATTATCCTTAAGAAATTCGAAATTGTTTGAAGATATTACTTGCATTTTTAGATATTTTGATAACAATTCTCAATTTGCATTCAAAAATCCATTGACTAAGCCAAAGGTATTTTCTTTCATGTTAAAGGTAGTCGTCTTCGAATATATCTTTGAAAGAATCAGGAATTGATGCATAGATAGGCAGAAAACCAGGGAGGAAGAACTTTGATTTAATTTTTCCATATTTATAGCTACTATCTTCGATTTCCGAACTTAACTTTAGTCTTTTGCATATTATCAACAGGTTGTCTTCAGGTTTTGAAAATCTATAGCTTTGAGTCAGTTATTCAAAGCAAAATGAATGGATGTAAATTTGATGAAGATACAGTAAATAAAAAATTAGGCTGAATTGGTTATAAAAGAAAACTAAAGTGGTTTACTTATCTCAAAAGTCATAATTGTAAGATTCTGCAAAAGAAAATAAAACGTCGGAGTAGGATCTGCTGTGGATTATTTTGTGAGCTTTATCAATCTCTAATCTAATGTTTAGTCACATTTCTGTCTCTTCGAGTTTGTAATTGCATACATCTATATATTTAGATAGCTGTTATTTGGATTTAAAATTAATTTGATAGAAATGTTGCTAACTAAAATGAAGACTTCGAATTTAAAGAGTTATGATTTTGTAAATTAATGAAATATACTTTAAACAGACAAGTAATCTTACCGAATACAGTTTGATTTTTACCCTTTTTCACATATTATGTGATAGAAGTATTTGATTGCATTGTAAACAATAAATGTTGACATGTTTTTTAATTTGTATAATTTTCAAAATTTTAATGCTTCTTTTATCCATTTATAATTGTCATAAATCTTCTAAATATAAATTAATCAACAATTTGTTATCATATTTTTAATTTAAATATTAGATTTTTAAGCAAGATTATTCTTTTTAAATAAATGCAATAATATAATATATATTTATAAACTTACATCTTTTATAAATTTTCAAAGTACTGAGCAAACATATTTTTAACTCAACCTTCTTCATAACTATTCTCTTGTATTCTTTCATAAAACTTTCCTTTATCATCTGCTTCCTCAAAACTCTTAAACTGCGTAAACTCAAAACCTTCAAGGACTTTATTTTTGTCAATGTCTGAGAACAGTTTTAATGTGCCAAGTCCCTGAATCATCCTTTGGGATATTAATAAGTAACAAACCTACCATCAGTTTCTTAGAGTAAAGCTATTGTTGAGCTCATCAATATCGAAATGTTCTTTGCTGAATATTTCTAAGTTTAAAAATTCTCTAAACTCATTGAGGCACGGGTATACTTCAGATGAGACTATAAACATTATCCTAATATTAGGCTTCATTAATTGCAAAATGAATTAGAATATATTTTGAATTAAATATTAAATTTCAAATATCTTTTATTCTTAAAATTTACAAAGAAAACATCAAATTTATGATTTAAAAATATTAACTATTACCAATATTATCCTGAACATATCTATTTTAGTTGTAAATCATAAGTATCTTCTTTGTACTCAAGAACAATCTTTGGTATTTTTGAGTCGTATCCAGACAAGCTTATTATTTGTTTACTTATAAAATTCTTAACCTCATCATTTGTTAATAAAGATGCAATAATGTCTTTAAATGGAGTTCAGCTATAACAGTTTTAATTATTACAATAAAAATTAAGCTAATTAATTATGAATAACTTACGTATTACAATCAGCAATTGAGTAGCCTGGACTTTGATAGCAACTACCTATTCTATCAACTAAAAATAAGGCAAATGGGTAAAGTATATTAACGATAGATTCTATTAATTTTACAATAATCTGATTCTCATATTGGATAAAATGGGTATCATTGAGCATATTCTTCTTTAATTTTAATAATTAAAAAAATAATTTTTCATATGTCTTGATTTAATATTATCACGCCTATTTAAACTGTATTTAATAAATCGGTTTGCAAAACATGAAAGTCTTCCTCCAAACCTCTGATTTCCTAAAAAGTTAAAAATTAAACCGAGAATTTAAAATCGTAACATAAGAAGTTTATATATAATTGTTAGTTGGAACATTACTTTTCGCAATCTCTTTTAATACTCTGTGAAATGCATTGTTTACAAGTATCTGAATATCGTTTGGATACTCCACTCAAAATCAAGCGTTATCTCTATTAAAAATATTGGACTTATTTGAGTAATCAAAGAAATAGTAAAATAATCTCTTTCGGATGTCGTGGTTGAAAAACATGTTCATGTTCGGAACATCTACATTTAGTATTTTAGACACAAATATATATAGTTACAAATATACTCAGCATCTAAGATTTTAGCTCACAAAAAATATTGATATAAATTCAAAGTTAAAAATTACATTTTTTGCATAAATACTCCACATACAAATCTCCAGATAGTTAAATCAAAATTACACACTGAACTTAAACACAATAAGAGGATATCAAAATGGATATCAATTATATATGCTTTTTATATTGTCTGGATTGATTTTTAATTGTTATAAAAAATAAATAATATAACTTAATGGATTAGAAATAACAATTTAAGAACAATTGCCGTATTAAACGCTTTTTAGTTCCCTAAACAATTGAAATTTGATCAAATTCGTTATGAGGTACTTGACCAAGGTTATTTATGTTTTCTAAAAATTTATAAATTGAAAATAGGTAATGAATTAAACTTTGAGCTAAACTAATTTTTAAGGTTTACTATAACTTACATTACAAATAATTAATATACACGTGATTTGTATCAAGAAATCACATCAGAATTATGAAGTTTTGTAGGAATGAAGTTTAAAGACACAGAGTATCATAACAGGGTTGACACAAAATAAGCATTATAAACTTCTCCAATACAACTCAATTCATAAATCAGCTTTCGAGTTTGTATTTGACAGAAAATCAATTAGAAACTGGATTTAACAGTATCCAGAATCCACAAAAGTTTCAACCAAAACTCAACACAAAGGAAAATAGATGCTAAAATATTGAAGATGAGATAGTTTAATGGATTTAAATGAATCAATTTTTAGGAATTGATGTTTGCTCATTAGAAGTCATACTTAAGGTCTCCAACTTATATGGGAGTTTAAAACTAAAAATATAAATCTTTACAGAACTGGTGCTATAGACTTTTGAACAGAAAGATGTTGACTTTCCGCTCAGGTATTCTTATTGGCCAGAAGATAAAATAATCTTACTCAAAATTAAAATTTTAAGATGAGATAATGAAAAATTATTGGTTTTAGATAATCGAATGGATGAAAGAAGTTGAGTAAGACATTGCTTAAGCAAACTTGATTGAAAGTTTTCAATAGCAAGCTGATGAAGAAATTATTTTAAAAAAGTAACTTGAAAATCGTTTGATTATTACGATATCATACCTAAAGAGAAGAAAAGATTAAAAAAAAATATTCCAAAGTAATTTCTAATACATATTTTTAAGATAAATTTTTTCGTTAAATGAAATTGTTGAAGACTGACATTTTGCTAAATTCAAAGGATATTAAACAATGTCGAATACAGTAATTTCTTTTTGTTCAATCAATGCTGATTTATATATCAAATATTTTTCTATTTTTTAATGTATAAGGAATTTCCTTAAAAAATTAAAATAGAAAACAAAAGTAAATTTATTTTTAAAGAGTTATTTGAAACATAATTAAATATTAAGTTTAGATTATGCATTAATATCGAAGTTTTCACTTTGATAAAAAATATAATTTAAGAAATAATCCTATTCATTAAAGTTAAGCTGAGAGATTTTAATTATTTTAAGGATATTATTTCAATATATGGACGCTTTGGAAATTAAAGAAGAAGAGGTTTTAGGAAAGATCAATTTGGAGGGCGATGCTAATTTAATGATCGACTGATACATGCCTGCGAAAAAAATTAGGTTATCAAATTTACAATCAAAGGAAATTTTCAATTATTTGAAAAGCATTAGACAAACAAAGACCAAGATGACAAAGAAAATTGAAATTATCAACAAAAGCCATTGTGAGCAGAATGATAAAAAATTACAAGCGAAGAGATAAGAATGGAATTACGAGATAAGGTATTTATCTAAAAGTACATTATGACAAACCAAAACTTATTTCAGAAAAATTGAAGATGCATACATATCATGTTTACTCAATAAACAAAGAAATATAAAGGCAATTAAAACTTAAAATATATTAAAATCAATAGTAATAAAATTAGAAGTGGAAAAATCCTAATTTCAAATATTAGAGAGTTTATTATATACAAAACTCATCTACTTTATACTTCAGAAGAATTGAAAAGCTATGTTGATAACATTCACTGATCAAAAATTTATAAATCATAAAGAAATATGTGATCGTGGATGAAGAATGAATTTGATATTAGATTCAAAGAGTTCAACTTGAGAAATTGTACACCTTGATACAAGCAAGAATAAATAGACAAGACATAATTTAATTGGGCTTAATTCCATATAAAATGGCAAGGGTTAGATTTATCTTCATTAATAAAATTAAATTTTCTGAAGCAACAATTAAATAATATGCTTTATTTGCAAAATGACAGCCGAATCTTTGATTTTATTCAAAGAGACAAAATTTGAATAAACGGAATTGAATATAATGACAATAAACTAAGGTGATTCATATGACGACTCAAGCAGATTTTATTTATCCTGTAAATTTTTGAGACTTTATTGAAGAACAAGTAATAAAACTGAGAAGTATAAATAAACCAAACGATAGAAAAGATGTAATTATCATGAATGAGTCACCAAAACATGATTTTATATTGTGAAAGTAAAGTCTTTCAGTCTAAATTAGCTCGCTATTAATTTGCTTCATTATGTTTCAGAATGAAATGCAGCGAGACAGACTATCAATATCATAAAATCCTGATAAAATTATAAATAAGGATAAGCCCATGGTTTAAAAAAATCCTTCATAGTCTAATTACCACAAGAAAAATAATAAAAAAATTCGAAGGCATAATTCAATAGATCATTTATTAAGAATTATTTAGTGCAAATTCAATCGATTTTTACTTCTACGTGAATATTGAAGAAGGAAATGCAAACACTCATATATTTTCATAATTATGCTAGCCAATTTATAATACCTAGCGCTTTGAGTTTAACAGCTCACGATAAAAACTGTAAAAGCAGTGAATTCATATTTATTAACTGATTCTCAAAAATTTCGATGATGACACCTTGCTAACATCAATACCACCTTTATGGGACTGATTTCTTGGCTGAGATTGAGGAATGCCACAATATGATCCTCGGTAATATATCTAAAAGAAGAGGTAACTATCTCCGTCGGTCAAGATAAACCTCCATCATTGAAGGTTGGTCGAATTTCTTATATTAAATTCTTAATCTTCAAAACAAAGCACTTAAACTTGGAGTAATCTCAGAAAATCATATTAGACTGAAGATTTAATGTCTTAGATCGTGGCTCCATTGATCATCTCGCTTCTCCTTCAACACTAAGATACCGTAACGACAGTTAAAGCACACATTAAATGCAGAAATAAACCATCAAAAACCTCAAATACATTTCATCCTAGATTGGAGCTTTCACATAATTAAAAATTCGCCAGTTGAAGTTTCAAGAATCCACATAGGATCTAGTCGTTGGTTATTGATGTTAGATGGACTATTCTTCAAAGCTTCTCTATATGAAGAGTTTCTCTTTATGCCAAGTAATGAATAAAAATGAGTTAGACGCAAACCTCTACTGATTAGTTTATTGAAAAGGTTATGACCCAAAGGAGATTTTTAACTCAAGCATAAATACGATAGAGAGATGCTTAGTTAGAAAAAGGATCAAATACAATAATAAACAGATTAACTAGAATCAGCTTTTAAATATTCTGTAAAATTCAATTGATCAAAATAATTGTTTATTAAAAATTAATAAATAATTATATTTGATAAATAATTATTTAATATAAATGAAATTTTATAAACCCTCACTACTTGCTAATTAATTCAATTTTAAATATTTTAATTTGTAAGTATTGAAAACATTTATTGACAAAATTATAAATTTTGTACATTTTATTACAAACAAAAACTTTAATTTATAATAGCTGGCATCAATAAAATTTTCAAACTGAACTTCTCAAATAATCATGAATAAAGGGAATGAAAATTTTATAAAATAATAATTATTTTAAAATGAAATTTCAATTTTAAGAAGTGTGAATCTAAAAACTGAATATTTTAGATTTAAAATGTGATAAAAATATGTTAAATAATTAACTTGCATATTTTAAATAATTTGATTTACATTGCTTTTATTAAATTAAAAAAATAAAATGTAAGCAATTTTAAGTTAGAATATAATTTTTAGTTTGAATAAATTAAAAATAAAACACCTAAAAATATGTCTAAAGGTATTGAGGAATGTAAAGAGGATGGATTTTTTTAATTTTAATTTCCTCCTTTGTTAGCTGGTAATGTAGACTTTATTATCATCTACTTATCTCTGTTTAATGTTGTTATGTTTAACTAACTGAATCAATAATAATACATTTATGCTTTTGAATGGTTGGATATTTCTAAATATCTTCAAAAGGTACTTATGGCCATACCGATGATTGCATACAAGCGCGAAAATTACCACAGTAAATTATTCCTTTCTACCTCATTATCACTCTCTCATTAATATAGATAATTATTCAAACGAGAAATATTTATACTTAAGCTTTCAATGATCCCAGGAAATTTTTTTGATTGATTCCTTATTTAAATTATAAAACCTTTTTAGATGATATTTTAATTAGAATATAATAAAAATAAATATCTATTATGATTTACCTTGTTTAATTCCATTAATCGAATACTCAGTTATGTCATCGTAGCGTCTCTTAGGTCCCTATAACATTTACTAACATTAAATACCATAAAGTATTTTTCTTGGAGATTAACTGAAACTGCATGCAAAATTTTTAACTGCTCAATCGTGTCTATTTGAATTTTCTTTATACTAAATAATCGTTTTGTTGTATTAAATTCTTTTAACATGTTTTCAGCCTCATTTCATTTTTGTTGGTTATGGAGAAGATGCAAAATTCTTCATCTGATTGCCGAGCCGTTCAAGTTAGAACTCCAATGACATTCAACTGGAATCATATTTTCTTCTCAAAATCAAACAAATTGCTTAAATTTAGACTCAGTATCAAAGTAGAGGTCTTCAGAATCAAAATTTTCATTGTCTAAAAATCTCCATATTAAAGTGACTGCCTTTTTACAGTTATAAAAATACTTTTGCTGTTCTTCTTCGTTACAATCAAAATTCTATAAAAGTAAATGATGAATCAAGCAAAAAATATAGCACAAGAGATTTTGATGATTAAATAAATAGTTGAGAAACTGTTTTAATTTAAATGATTCTCAAAGTAAAAATTGAATGTTTATGATTTAGATAATACCTCAAAATTTCAGTTGTGCAAATTAAGGTCATTTTAAAAAGTTAAGTAGGATCTCAATACAAATTATATCATCTTCTTTGCAATCTAAAAATATCAAGTTGATCAATGTGCTATTGTAAATATATAAATATTGTAATTCACTCCAATTTAGTTTTGCTCAAATACTAATAATATTAAAATTTACTATATTAATTTTAAGCATATGCTGGATACAAAGGAATTTACCTAATATGTTAAACATATATTATTTAGAGTTGATAGAATAAAGAAAACACAATTAAATATTAATATTTTGGTGTTGATAGCTTCAATAAATTTAAATTTTACTTACAATCATTACTTATTCTTTTAAATTTGGAAGTTATAATTAAGAAATATCAAAAAATTACTTTTAATGTTTAAGTAATATTGATCAAATACCTTTATATTTATAAAGAAATCAAGAATATAAATTTGATAACTATAAGCAATAAAGTTTTATTATGCTATTAAATTTTTATTTTTGAAAACTTTGATTTAAAATATAGATGATATTTGATATAAATAATTATACTAGTTTTTTAATTATAAATATTAGAATTGTTGTAATTTATATTATTAAAGATGATCAATTATTTAGCTCGAAGCTTTATTCTAAAAATGAAAGAATCATTCTTTTTTTACATTGGGCTTAATAAATTTTATGAATTATCGCACTTAATTTTCTGATATCTAATAAAAATAATTTTAATAGAAAATTGATAGTTTCAATAAGTTATGGGATAACCTAATGCTTCACTTCAAACCTTTTAAATTTTAGATACTTTTCTGATTTATCAAATATATCTCATAAAGCAAAGATATTATAGAAAGCATAATGTGCTCCCTTGTAATTTTGGTAAATATAAAGCAACCAAATAATAAAAACTTAACAGAAAATATGTGATGCATCCATACTTGAATTAGACAAAAGTTACGAAAAACATATCTCTATTTACCTTATATCTGAATATGAATTCTAGATGACTGGGTACAATTTTGCTATAAATATATGGAATCTCATCTTTATTTTCATCCACAAATTTTATTTTTAGAGGGATTTTCTCCTTCTTTCTGATTTGATGTATATATTTAAATATTGATTCGTCATCTTCAATGTCATAAAATTTATAATAATGATAAAAACTCATGTCTCTGAATTCTTGAATATTATATAGATTTAAAAATCTTTGCTGGTATAGTGAATCGAGTAGGTTCAATGAATTTTTTGGGCCCATTGGACTTCCAAAAGTTTGTAAATTGAAACTAGTGTAACTTGAAAGGATTTCATTTCATTTTTCAATATCTTTTTTGAGAAGGTTTAATTCTTCTAAAATAAATCTACAAACTTTAACGACAAAGCCTGTTAAAACTAATAGCAAGCTAAATATATAGCCAATTATTAAAAATGAAAATCGATTTTTTTAATATATCTTTATTTATTAGATTAAATTTTCTATTATAAATTTATTCTTACATTTCATTTTTAATTAAAATTATATTTTTATTTAATTTTTTTAAAGTTTGTTAAAATAATTATGAATATTATAGTTACTAAATAATATTAGCAAAAACATTCTAATAGTGCAATTAATAAAATTTCAATAAATTTTGTTAAAATCTTTTACTTTTCGATCAATTATATAGCTTTTTGTATATTCAAGATTTAATAATTACTTGTTTTTTTTACTTTAAATATTACAAACAAGTACAAATTTAATTGAAAATTTTAAGGATTTAGATTAAAAAATACAATAAATGAAATTGCACTCATTTCTTACCATTATTTTTTATTCATCAAATCATCTGGATTATTAATAGATATTAATTCTAAACTATAAAACATCATATAAATACGTCCATTTTTAATTTCAAAGAACTCTTTTAATGGAAAAGGGCGGTTTAAAAGTATCTCCTTATTCACAATTGAAAAACCATCTCTTTCGACAAGCACTCTGATCTTGTCGCTATTCTTGACTACGTTTTTGAAGTCTTCGCTTTCGAGCAGAGAGACAGGCAAGATATTCAATCTCAGATAGTTTGAGCTCAACTGCAGCAGTTTCATTTTGCTTCTATAAAAATCTTCGAGTTTCAATTTGAGTTTGTCATCATACCAAGCCATAGAGATTTCTATTCACTCAAAGACAGTCTGGTACACGATCGGCAGGTCGCCGAACGCAATGCCCAAGTATTTGAAGTCCATCACCAAAAGCGATATTACGTCGAACCCTTGGATGCATGGTAAATTTTTGATTTGGTAGAAATACATAGAAGGGAATATCTGGCTGTAGACGTACACAAAGTCGATGATAGCCTGTTCATCTTCATTTGGCTTAGTTTTTGGATCTAATTTAATGTACCTTCTTTTATAATAAAGTTTAAACATTCAATTCTGAAATTTAGCAACAACTCTAGAGTAAGCGTCTATTGCCTGTTTACTCTTGTCAAAATCAAGTTCATTTAGATGCTGTTCAATATGAGTTATATCTGGATTGATATCTTAATGTAAATTAGTCAGTGAATTCTAACGAAGAAAAAATCAGATCTGTAATAAACTATTTATCTAACAAATTATTATTTAATGTTACTATTTATATCGATTAAAAGAATTTTGATAAGTTCAACTTAAGGAATTCACTTTTTTAAGAAATTGAATATATTTATATAAAATATTTTTAGATGCAGAGCTTTATAAAGTTTTAAATATTAAAAGCATTGTTGTCCAAAGTAATAAAATAATTGATTAGAACTAAAGCGTTGTATAAAACCGAAAATTTATTTTTTAATCAATTCATTCTAATGATTAAAATGTTCACCCTAAACTAATTAGCTCCTAATCTAATTTGATATTATTAATTTAGTCTTTCACTAATTTAATAAAACATTTTCTATTTGTACTTTAACTTTATTTATCATCATCAAGGTAATATTTTAAAATTATTCAAAGAATTTGAACTTTGAATGAGTAAAATCTCAATTTCAAAAAAAGTGATAAACTTATTAAAATCACGAATAAAAAATTTATTTGATTAAAAATAAAATCAGAAATTTTTTTTAAAGTTTAAAAGACGCTACCATTTATATCGAGGTCGTTAATCTTATTACTAACAAGTTTATGTTGTATGTCATATGTGTATGAAATTTTGATAATTTTGCTTGCTTTTTCAATTGTAATTTTTTGCTCTATATCACCTCTTAAATTTGGAGGTTGCACTGAGTCTTCTTTGAACTTTTGGTGATTTAAATACTCAAATGGGGTATTTTTCTTCAATTTTACAAATGGCTTTTCGATTGTTGTACTCTTTTGTTTTATATATCGTTTCATCTTATATTCTTTGTCCGAGTTAGATTCTTTGTCGCTTTCTTTTTTGATTAATGATGGATCACTATTATTAGATTCATACTGATTACTATAAAATAACCGAATTGTTTCAACTGAATTTGCTGAAGATGATGATGTGTATCCACCTGCATTTACTTTTAATAAGATTCTCTTTGTTCAAGAACTAAGACAGATTATGAGTATCAGATTCAAATAATTTTTGATAATGAGATTACTTTATATAGAAACAACTACAAAGATAAAATTAGTTTTAATTCAATGAAATTTAAACATATTTAGATACATAAATTAATTTGAGTTTAATAATCTGATCATAACTAATTTAAATGATTATTATGATTTTGCTTCTCAATTTGATCATCTCTTTTTAGAACATCTTTGACTTACAGAAACTTATAGCAAAATTGTGAGGTCATAATTAGGAAATAAAAATATAAATGATAATTAAAGAAATTTATTTCGATTTGCAAATATAGCTTAATGTTTGGATATCTATTAAATTGAAGAATGAAGATGCTTGAATATAATTAAAGAGAAATAACAATGATCAATATCTCTGATTTTATTTTGCATAAGTATCAAATATTAACATCTTCTATTAAAAAAATAAACATAAAATGAAAATCAAAGGCATAATAACAATCATTGTCTTCGATTTTATCAACAAGAGGTTTCAATATATTATTCATTTTTTGTAATAAAAAAAAGAATAAATAAAAAGATTAAAAAACATTATTAGAAATTCTAAAGGAGAAATTTAAATCCAAAAAGTGCTTCTCCTTTTCGTCTAACAAAAATTTACCACTAAGTATTTTCGATTATTAGGAGGATTTGATTTTAATTCATATATTTATTATTATAAATTAATCCGATTTCATATTTTTAGCTCGGAGCTTAAAAATTTTGGAATTTAATTAAGGGTGAATATTCAATAAGCTCAGGGTCATTTTTTAAGTTTGTCATCAACATTCGGAGTTTACAAACTTTCTTTATTCAAATTTTGATTTTATTAATTATGTTCGAATAGGCCTCTTTAATCATTATTCAATATCTAAGATTGATTTATAATTTTACAAATAATTACATTCTGTCAAAAGCAAAACACTCACTTAAAATAATATCTCACATTTATTTTTAGATCTTATTTTAAGTTAATTATGGAAACTAAAATTGGAGTATTTCAATAAAAAATTAGGATGATATTATTTTTTAAAAAATTCTTCGAATAACTTAAAATTTGTATAAAATAGCAGAAAGATGTTTTTGAGAAGACATTATATAAGGTGATATATTATTTTATTTAACGAGTGTTTTTTACACGGTGATTTTTTTCTCTCTCACAATTATGAAACAGGAATAATTGAAATAAAATTTTAATTTGTACCCAAATTTTGTCCAAAGTACACTATATCACATACTAGGATTTGCATAGATAGTTGTAAGGACAATTCTCAAATTGTATATGCATGTTATCTTGCAACCTTTTTACTCTACTTACTAAATAAATAACTTAATTTTGTTATTTTTTATACAAAATAGGATAGCTTATCTGTTATCTTATGTCTTCTCAGTCGAAGAGATAGATAAAACTTCTTTTTTATATTCTGGAGAAATTCTTAGTCAATAATGACTTTATTTCCTTTCCTCATTGTATCTATCTTTTCTGCAAATCATATCCCATCATATTTAAATTACTATATATGGTCTCGAATGTATTATTACAAGTTAAAAATAGTTTAAAACTTAGAATCTGATTGAAAAAATGTAAACTTCTTTATGCACCAATATCTTAAGTATAAATCAAAATTTGACAGTATTTAGATTTAAGTTTCAGAATAACAAAATTTGAATCTAAATTATTGTTAAATTATCATAAAATAATCATTACTAAACTCTAATTTAAGTTTTTGAATAAACAAAATTTTTCAAAATTATTATCTTATTATATATCTGCAAATTTATATAACTTTTAGTTCTTTCCTAAGCTTTTAATATTTACACTGACTTCGGACAGCATTAGTGATACCATCAATTTTGAATATTACGAAATAGCATCCTTGAATTGATTTAAAACTATCTAATTATCATACATAAAACCTGCACCATAGTTTTTAGAAAATCATATTTAGCTTTGAATGTTTCATGGTGTGAATAAATTTAATATGTTTAGCTCAAATAATATATCATTCTCCCTTATAACTATTACCAAACCATTTTTTGATAATTGAACTTTCTGATGAATTTTGATTCCTCATTCTATATGATAAGTTTATATAAAGTTGGCTTACATTTTCAAGTTGTTGGTAAAGTTATCTAAGTTAATCCATTTGAATGATGCTATCTGACTTGATAATCTTTTCTATATCAGATAGTGATTCAACATTTTAATAAATGTAGAGAAAGTTGATCAAAATATAATTTATACTTTACAAACTTTTCAAATGTTCTTTGTATGAGAATTAAATTTATATGCAAGCTATTTAACTTAAATTATACTTTAAGACAACCAGAAATAAATTTGTTAATTTTACTTATATAATCTGATTTAGCTAAAGTAAAATTTGAAGAGAATAGTTAAACAAAATAATACACTTCTTTTCATGTTCTTGCTTTCTTGAAATAGTTGTGAATATTTATGATTGAGACGGTTTGGACTAATGCTTTGAGCTTTTATTATATCATCTTTTCATTTTTTAATTCAAAATCTTTGCCAGCGTAGAAGAATTGATTCTCTCTAAGTTCTTCTAAAAAGATTAATGTTAGAAACAATTTATTAGGTAATAAAGAATAATAAATAATCAATATAAATAAATTTTTTTAGATTTTTAGAGAAACTTAATAAATTTAAATTTAATAAATTATAAAATCTTAAATAAATAAAAAATCAAACTCTGATTGATTGTTGATTATAAATTTAACATTATTAAATTAAAAGCAAAGAAATTGTCTTGTTTGCAAAATAGTAAAGTTTATTTTAATAGATTTTGAATTTGCTTTTCTTTTTAAAAGCTTAATATAAAATAACCATTAATTTTCACTTCAATATTATAAATATTTTTTAAGTAATTTAGTTTTTGATTAATAATTTGATTTAAGAGGAAAAATTAAGAAATAAGGCAGTGTAAAATAATACAAAATCAATAATGTATGATTAATTTTGTTTGATTTTTCTTTTATTTATATTTCTATCAATTTAATAGAATACTTATTAAATAATATATTAAAATTTATACTTGATATTATTAATTTAATGAAATTATTTCCATTATAAATGCATAGTTAATGAGAATAAAGTTATTCTTACCTTATAAATATTTTCTAATTAATTGAAAAGATTATCATAAGTACTGTTATTAATTGTTTAAATTTGAAATTCTTACATGTATATTTAAGATCGAAAGCATAATTAACTTAAAAAATAATCAATTAAGATCAATGAAGAAAATATAAATTTAAAATTCTGCATGATTCTAATCAATAATTCAGCTAAAATAAAAAAAACTTTTAAAATTATCACTACACTTTTTTACTTCAAATATTTTCTTTAAAGAAAGAATAAAACAAATCATCTTTGTTATGCAACATAGAAATCTAATCAGGGCCTATTTCTCAATCTTTAATTAAAATTTTTATTTCCATTTATCCTAATTAAGCATTAAAACTCACATTTAATTCAAAAAGTATTTTCATTTAATAAAATAATTTTTAATTATTCGCTAATTTATCATATAAAATCTCCTTATATTGATTTCACTATCTCACTCTATTTTTATTTTTACCTTGATAATTAATTTATATCTTTATGCTTCAATTTGTCAATCACTGTTTTATAGACTGATTTGAATTCCTCAATATCTCTGCTCGACTTGCTTTGGTCTGTACTCTGATTTGAAAGCGTTTTCTTTGTGAGCGTAATCTTATTACTCTTCGATTTATTTTGGCTTTTACTGCTTTTGTTGCTTCTTGATCTCAGTGAATGTGATGACTTCCTCTCTTCTTCACTTCCATTATTTGATTCAGACCTTTGCACTGAGCCTCTGCTCGAACTGCTACTTGAACTTCTCTTCAACATATTTATTAATTTCAATTAATATTTAATCTTTCGGGGTTTTGGGGTTTTGGGGTTTTGGGGTTTTGGGG
>JAQGFW010014279.1:0-12729 GCA_030463445.1 Euplotes aediculatus
AACAAAGATAGGCAATATTGGATCATAAAGCTTTTAAAGTAATTAATTTAGTGCTTTCAAACCATATTATTTTATTATATTGATTAATAAGCAAATCTAAATTTGTATTAGATTAAAAATCGTAAACATCATTAATGAGCTTTAAAGATAGGTATATATCGATTTAAGAAAAATCTGCTAAAATAATATTCAAAGTCAAATCATTGTAAGAAATTTTATCATGAATATTTTTGAGCTATTATTGAAGAAATAAAATGAAATCTATTTTATTTTCCTTTTCTTTTAGTTTTTGTGCATATTCTCTCCTCCTCATCACTATCACTAGGATATTTATTCTTTTTCTTTTTATTTTTCTCTTTTTCTCTTTTTTGTTTCTTTTTCTTTCTTTTACTACTATCAGAATCTTGCTCGCTATCTTCTTCGCTCGAATTTTTGCTTTCCTCTTCACTCCTTTCTTCATCTTCTTCATTTTCAAATTTATATGAGACAAGAACTCTTGGGTATACATAAGGAAGTATCTTCCAGTCCTTGCAGCTCGACACTTCTCAGATTACCACCTTTACTTATTATTTAATAAACACCTACGATTGCCTCTTTATACTCGCGTTGCTTAACTTCATCAATACTATCACAAAGTTAGAAATTTAATAGAATAAACCATCGCTAAGATCAAGAGCAGTGGCTGAAGTTACCTGATAATATCGTACTGCTTGATTTCAAAGATCAGTTTGGAGTATACTTCTATTTTGCACAAAGATTCAGCCTCTTGCATTTTCTCTTTGAAAACTCTTGTTCTCTTTTTATCATTTTCCCTGCCTATCAGACTTCAGCAACTGGTGTTTGTACACTTACCGTAGATTACAACTGCAAATGTATCAATTTTGAATCCTATGGCACTGGGTAAGCAACAGATATATTCAGTTTGATAATTTTAATACACAATTAGCAATCCTTAAAATTTATCATAAGTTAAATCAAAGCTCATTAAAGCAAGATTTTTATTTTAGTCTTTACCTTTGATATTCTGAGCTTTTATGAAAGCTAAAATGCTTTTACAAGCTAAGGTGATTGGAAAATTTCTGACTCCAAAATATTTTGGACTTTCAGCTCTACAGATTTAAATGAAGGATTACTTTTTCATCAATGAGTTTATGCTATTTATATCTGATTTTTCTTGAATCATATACTTCAAATCTTTTGAATTTAGTTTGATTAGTCAGGGTTCAATTTTAATAATAGACATGTACTGATTATTTGAGAACTCTTCTTGCTGTTTTATTTCATCTGTGAGCTCATTTTTTATCATGCCTTGTGATTTTTCTATTAATTTTTATACATTTAATTCGCAGATTTACAGTAAATAAAGCATAACGATTATATTTAAGCAACTGAAAGTAAATTGATTTAGGATTGAATTTATTTTTGAGGCAAAATATAATCGTTCAATACAACAAATATTATGCAAATAAAAATGTATAATTTGCTTGTTATTTTTAGTTTTTAGCTTACTTAGCTTTGCTGCAATTCCACTCATCTTTTCCTTAATTTCCAATTTTTTCCTATTAAATCAGTGAAGAGCTGGTGCTTAAATTCTTACTCTTTAAAGTCTTCCTTCTGTAATAAAGATTAGCATTATTGATGGGAATAAAAGTAAGCTTACTATTTGTTCCAGCCAAAGTTTATCGAAAAGTATCTCTTGGTCTTCATTTTCTAAATTTATTATATATGGATCTTAAAAGTTCCGAAAATTAAGTATAGCAGAATGCTGAATAACAATTTTCTTAAAGAACTAAATTTGAGTGCAAATCCACACAAGTCAATTTAAAGTCTTTTGTTTCAAAGACAACTTCTTACTTTTAGATTCTGCTAAATTTAAAAGCATCTCTGCCATTCCGAACATTATAATTGGCCATGAGGATGAGAACTTGAGTCTATCAACAATATTAACTTGAATTTATGATATTTAGTATAAGGCAATAGTCAACACATATGATTGAGAACAAATGTAATAAGTTTGTTAATAAGATATAATATATGTCTTTGATCTCAAATTTTAATTATATTAATCCATATGATAATAGTGCGTATGCTTGATGGTTATATCAAAAATTAATAATATTAGCGAGATTCAAATTATTTTGAGGAAGAAGAGTTGATAATAGAGTTTTGAAAGCTTGCCAATTCATTTTTTTCATTTATTATTCTTGGTAAGCAACAATCTCTTTTACGATTTTTATGCTTATTTAAGCAGTAATAACTATTAAGAAGAACAGATTGATATGAACATTTGGAGAAAAAAAAACTTAAAATCTAGTTTTAATTTTTATTTTTTATTACTTAAATCAATAAAAGATTATTATTCCTAATCTCAATATTTCTCTTAATGTTTTTTATTATTTAAGTATATATTAAATTTATACTTTTGAATAAAGATTTGAATAAGAGGAAACTTATTTAACATATACTGTTCTCTTAATTAGAAGATTACAGATTTTTCTGAATTAACAAGGATATGCTTTTTTATTGTTATCTCATTAAATATTTTCAAATTCATTACTTTTTAATTCATAATATTCTAATTTTAATATTCTCAATTGCTATCAAAATATCATCTTAATTTCAGCTGAATAAATCAACAATCAAAATTAAGATTATCAAAAGACTATTAAAGATCAAATCAAGAAAATTTCAATAAAAAAAATCAATGAAATAAGCTCAAATAAAAGACAATAATTACATGTTTGCTGACAATCTTGAAAGTAATTTTAATATCAAGCAATAAAAAAAATAAAGATCTAAATCTGTAGTATCCAGTTTCCATAAAGTTTTAGTAGTATCTATCATTCTTCAATCTCTGTTCAAAAGTGCTCAAATACTCTCAAAACTCAATTAATAAATTTTATTTTAAACAAAAATTTGACTTCCTCATTGATAATAAAAATCATCAAACATTAAAAAATAACCTAATAACAAAATATTACCATTAGCCTTTGAGTTCAAAATAAAAAATGTCAGAGTGCTAAAATTCGTGCGTTAGATTTAACAGATAATTTATTGTTCAAAGTATTTTTCTTTCACTCCATAATCCACTTTTAAATTTGATATTGTTGAGATTAACCTAACTTAAATTTAGCTCCAATAACTGGTCTATTAATTTGTACATCTCAGGAAGGTAAATGGAAAATCAACTCCACCAAATAAAACTAGAGTACCAATTGCTTTTATTTACAGTTGTAGTTTAAAAGTTGAATTAAATAAGGAAATGCTTAATCTTTCATCCATATTTATTTGTAATTTCTAATTTCTGCAAGAAGCTTAAATCTACCTAAATCATATAGCAAAATAAACAACATAAGAGCTGTTGAAGTTTTGCAACTATGTAATGCAAAAGTCAGAGTTATTTTGTAAAGATTATTTCAAACTTCTAGTTTCTCGAAGCAAACAAGCTTTCTAAATTTTAAAGAAAATTTAAGTAATCGGAGGAGATCTGATTATGACTGAATTATGCTATTTTTACTTCTGAAACTATTTGCTCCTTATTTTATGCTAAAATGGAGGATTACATTTTGGTAGCAAAAATGCAAAATAATAATTGAATTCGAGTACTGTTGCATTCACACACAAAAAACTCTGTTAAATATTGTCTTGAAACACAGATTTTATTTTGTGTTGAAGTCAGTAAAGAAAAGTATAATGACATGAATAGGTTATATACGTCGAGTTTGTAAATTGATTAAGATTATTTCAAACAAATTCTATTCAGTTAAATATTTGATAAATAATTAATCAAATTGTCTTTGCTATTCTTAATACTTGCTATCAAGAATAAAGCTTACTCTGATGGCTTCAAGTTAAAATAAAATAAAAAATATTAAAAGTAGTTAGAGCTGATTGTAAAAATTGTAAGGATGTAAAACCAATTAGTCAATTTTTTGCAATAACTTAAATGTCTAAATCTATGAAATACTTAGATTATGTATTAAGCATTAAGACAAAATGGATAAATTACTAATTTCATTAATGATTTTAATAGTAAAAAAATCGAAGATAGTTTTTAATAAACTTTTAATATAATATAGATTTTATCTTATTTTATTAGTAAATGATTAATTACATTTTTATTAATTTTTGGTATTATTTAAAATAAAATAAATTTAAACTATCTTAAAATGACTTACTCATCAATATGAATTCTTTCTTCAAGTTTGTCAAAATTTCTAATAAAGTAATTAGCAATAGTTTTTAATCCAAATGAAATTTAACGAATATAAATTTCATTAAAAATTAAATGTTATTGTTTAACAACTGTGAATAAAATATAATTAAAAAAAGTTTCAATATAAATAATTACGATTTTATTTCTAAACTTTCAATGCTGCTCTTGATCATTTCTGCAAAGCAATTGTCATAAATCTAAATTTTATGAGCTACTTTGTACCTTATAAAGGAGAGGCTTCTATATGTAAATAATTAGATGCATATAGCCATTATAGTTTTATAATAATCATTATTTATATATTAAAATTCATTAGTTAATATTTAATCAAATGACTTGATGGGTGTCCAGAACAAAGTGTTTTAGCTGATTAAAATTCAATATATTTCTCAATTTAACAGAAACTTTAGAATAGGAAATTGTGAAACAGCTATTAAAAATATTCCTGTTTAAAATTATAAAAGTACTTTGTACTTAATGAAAGCCAAGTCAATACTTTTCATGTTAACTACCTTAATAGTAAGCGCATCTTTTTGAGAATTCTTTGAAAATGAATTTTCAAGTTCTTTATTTAATTTATTAATATTTGCAATCCGTGCATATAATGTAATGCTTGGTTTCTATATATTTATCAAGAGAAATTACTCTAATTGTTTGGAGCTGGAAATTATTTGAGAAAGAGCAAAGCTTCGAAAGAATAAAGTTATTTGTATTTATTGTAGTCGTAATCAGACTCCATATTTATGCTATTCTCTTTTTCATCATCAAAGTAGTCAAGATCTTCTTCAAACTCGGCACGAGGAATAAATGGATGAGGAAATACTGATACTCATCTTCATTTTTTCTTTTCTTTACATCTATGTTCAAAAACATATTTGATATCTTCATCTATTATATATTTGATTTTAGTTTTCAAAATTGATTTGAAAAGGGTACATTTATAAAATGTTTAAAAATGCATAGATAAAAGCTTGAAATATATCAATATTACCTTCAGTGTTTGCTATGTATTCAGTTTCTAAAAAATAATTATAATATTTTTAAATGAATGAGAAAATGTTTTATAATAATGATTATTTTTACCATTCAGATCTGAATGATTGTCCAATCTTATAATACTAAATATATTATTGGTCTTATTATCATTGACTTCAGCTGTAATTTCTAAGGATTTATTCAAAAAATATTTCCTAACGTCTTCACCATTTAGCAAAACCTTCCAATCAATACATTCTTTAGGCTAAAGTATTTAATATAAAAACAATACTTGATAACTTTCTTTGTCGAATTCAATTGTTTTGATGTAAAAGGGATTAAACTTCCAGTCTTGTATTTGATCCCTAAATACTCTTTTTCATTTCTTTTTTAGTTAATTTTGAGTATTTTAAAATTTTGTCTATTGAGTTCTTCTTCATCATAAATCGTTTCTCTAAAAATGCAAATACTCTTCTTACCAAGTTCGAATATAATTTTGCTGTTCAGGATTGGGGAGACGTCTAAATTATTAGTTAAGCAGAGACTTACTAGGATGCTCTTCAAGTTTTACCCAAATGTGAGGAATTGGGTCTTCCTATAATAAAATCACTTTTCTTCAATTATTTTAGTTGTTAAATAATAAAATCAAATAAATTTGTTGGAAAATACTAAATCATATTAATGTCGAGTTCAGTATTATTAAATCTAAGTATTCTTATTATTAACTTCATGCTTACATTCTCTTTCTCTTCCTTATTTTCCTCCTCATTCAATATTTTTGACTTTGACATAATTTGGTTGATCAAATTATATTTATCGATTTGAACGGAGGTGAAATTATCGAAATCTAAGAAAATTTTAATGAGAAAAAGGCTTTTAGTGACTTACTGCCAAAGTTGTTTATCTCTAATCACATCATAATAAACCTTGTCACAACTGGAAGAACTTTCTCTTTTGTATATTTGTATAAACTTCCAAAATTTGACGAAATAATATTCAAAGCTTCCAAACAAAAAATATTTGTTCACTTTTTTGTTACTTTTGGCTGATAAAAAATTCCAGGAAATTTTGATAGAAAAGTAATATCAGAACTCTCCAATTCAAATTTATTTCCTTGAAATGTTTTCTTGGTTGAAATTATTAATTAGCATTGCGAAACAGTATTTACTCTTATTTGAATTGTCATTAAAAAGTGTATATGACTCGGTTCATGATTTGAATTCAATTTCATTATTTTGGCATATAAAGTTTATAAAATTATAATTCTTTTCTATTTTACTCTCTATATACATATTTTATTAGTAAATGTCAATCAATTCCATACAAAAAGATTGATTTTTAACAAATTATAACTACACTTCATCAATTAATATCAACATATGTAGTAATTTAGTTTATTGAAAATAAAAATATTACTATTTTGTTTAATGTAATCCATAAATTCAGAATACTTTTCTTCGTAGATATTATTATAGTCTTCGAACTATATTTTGAATTATTAGAAGATATTTAATGAACCTTACTTACCTTCAAAGTATATTCGAATATTCTTCAATCCTTGAGTATGAATTTATTTTCTTTTTCCATCTTTCTAAATCAAACTATTCATAGCCTCTTACCTTTTCAGTGTGTTTGCAATCCTTAAGATCCTTATTAAAAGCTTTTTCTAAACAATGTTAAAAAGAAAGTTTACTTACTCTCAGCTGATGTTTTAAAAAGGAACATGTATTCGTAGAGCTGATATTTATTCTTAATGACTTTAGTTATCTTTTCATCATTGATCAAAACGCATGAGCGGTCTCACCTATTTAAATTAAGATCTTGCACCCAGTGAAGTTGAACTCTGCAAGATAATTTACTTATTTTTGATTTCCTCAGGATACTTCTCCTCTGGACAACTCTCTATTCAGGAATTAGGATTATAAGACAATTCAACTCACCTTCTCAGTTCAAACTTATTATCATTAGCTTGTAAAAGTCGACAAAATCAATAGGGAACATGTACTATATTAGTATAGTCAGAATTTATTTGTATTGCTGCTGCTGTTCATATAGTAGCATATAATCGCAAACTAATTATTTTTAATCCAGTTGTTTGGTATTATTAGACAACCGAGTTTTGCTAAAATTTATGAGCGACTGAACAAAGGTGCTTGTCATATTTTCAAAGCACAACTTTTTTCAAAATAAATATTAGCAAAAGTTTATTAATATTTTTTAAGCTATGAAAATGACTCTAAAAAATCCTTTTATATTTTATGAGATATTTAATTAAGAAATTAAAGTTATCGAAATAATATTATAAATAAAATACTTTAGAGGTATCGTGAATCTTAAAGTTTAAAAATGGAGGATGATTAATATTTTTTGAATTTCATGGAGAGTTGGTAAAAGGGATGTAAAAGGATTTTTAGGTAAACCCCAAGATCTATAAAAATTGATAGCGAATATGAACTTTGTTAGGTCTTAAGGTTTTAATATTTGCTATTTCTTAATCTTATTTCAAACTTTATTTAACATTCTCTATTTAGTTCTTACTTGGATTTCAATTTTATTTTTAAATATCTTTCTAAATGTTTTAATCAGTTCTAAACTTATAAAACAATAAACGGTACCTGTTTTAACATTTCCAAGCTGAGACATTTTATCTTTATTCAGAGTGTAAATAAATACAGATTGAGATTTTGCTCGGAATACAACATTAAAGTCAGGATCTTCTGCTCTGAAAATATTATGTGCATATCTATTCAAAAATTATTTTTTGACATAATATTTATTATACCTTGAGTTTCTGATAAAAAGCTGTTCAATCGCTGGACTCCACAACCATTCGCATTCGCTTACAACACTGAATTTTGTCAAAATGATACTCTATAAAGATTTAACTTGAAAACTAAACTGTTAATAGAGAATAATTAAAACTACTTAAAGAATTATTTTAAAAGTTTCTAAAAGTAGCTGTTTGCCTAACTCTATACCTTGATTAAGCTACGAATCTTGTCTTCAATGGTTGTTTTCAAAAAGACTTTGGTTTCAAACTTAATTTCTCCTGTTGGAAAATCCACTAAAAATTAGCTTTATGCTTACTAAATTTAACTAAATCTTTATATTCTTTGAGAGACTGCTCCAGAGCAATGTCGTCTTTGTCTGTAATGAGTTCCTAAAGCATAATACTGGATCTTACTTTGATAAGTGAGAACTGATCGTCACCAGTGGTAATGGTGACAGAGAAAGGTTGAAACAAGTCTTCTCTTTCCTTCTTTTCGCGGATCATTCTAAAGCTTGATTCTGTATCTTACCTTTCAAATTCAATTTGTTTGTCCCAAAAGTACTCAATATTGAGTTTGTCTTCTTCCGTGGTTAAAATCACTGGCAAGTCGCTGACCTTCGCTCTTATTCCATCAACCTGTACTTCTTCATTACAGAATGCCGAAAGTAGCAACGGATGGATCTGCAGCTGCAGTGAAGAGAAGATACGTCTGATTTCAGTGGAGAAGAATTTGGACAGCGCTTTGCTTATCTAAAAAGGTTAGAAAAGAAGTACATTTTTCTGTTCTTGACTCAAAACAGGTATTGTAAGCAGAAGACAGCAAAAACTATAAGAGTTAGTCAATTGTTACTCTGAGTCATTTGCTGGAGATTTTATCGGAAAATAATTTTGAAATGTCTTGTGAATTGTGCACATTTCTACAAAAAATAAAAAGAATAAACTTACCTTTGCTGCTTCATTTACATCAAAATGAGAAAAGTTTCTAAAAGGATTATTGATGATTTTACCTCTTTTTTCTCGAAGTTTGTTAGCTCTTTATACGGAATTACTATTCAATATTCAATATCTGAAGGTGATGGTAGGTGGTACTATATTTTTATAAATCACACATTTTCATGGCTTTGTAAAATTTTTACATAATTTAAATTTTATTTGAATGATTAAAAAGAATGTTTGATTTTTCATTTATAATATTAGTAATTTTTAGTTTTTAATAAGTGAAGTATGACTTATTATTTTACTTAATCATAATTTTAATAAAGCTTATTTTTTGTGAAATTTATTATCTAATTTTAGATATAGCATTAAAAAATGAATGTTGAATATTACATTGTACATTTTAAATTAAAATATAAAGCATAACTTTTTTAAAGATTGACTCATAGAGGCAGTTTCTGATGAGGACGGAATTCATTAAACAGAAACCTATTAAGGTGACTCAAATTTACAATTATTAAAATAAATTAGCATCATCTTTCTATAATTCACAAATCGAACGCAATAAATAATGCTTGTTAATTTGAATTCAATAATTAGAATTCCAAAAAACTCTTAATATATTTTATCTTTCGAATATTAAACTTAGTTTCGAAATTGAGTGTATGAGGTTTAATCGCGATTAATTTTTTGTAAGATATTTTTTGCACAAATTTCTTTGCACTCAAACCATATTCTTGTGAATTTGCTTCAATATTTTGCCAAATAAAAAATTTGAAAGCGCATGCTGTTATAAGCTATAATTAATGGCTGGCAATTTATATAATATTCTTAATAAGCCAACAATAAAAGTTAAATTAATAAACAATAATTTCATGTTTTCCCAAAAATTTAGTTAGTTTGAGTCCAATTCACTTTAAAATAGTTTAATAATTCAATACAATAATTTAATTGAATTCAGAATACTTGAACCTGAATAAAATCAAAAATATCTATTACTAATAATATAAAAAATTTCATTAATAGAGTGCAAATCTTTTTATATCAAGAAGGTGTCAAGCATTAGAAATTATATTTTTCTTATAATATCTGACTTGATTAGATATATTTTCTAATACCTAAATTCTTAATCAAATTACTGCTTGAAATTAATAGTGGAATGTAATCAATCGGGAGATATGTGAATAAATGTAAAATCTAGAGTAAATCACTAGTAGATGTAGATACAAATAAAACTCAGTAAATTTATTCTCCAACCTAAAAAGGAATATGATCGTCACAAGTAGTAAAATTCAATATTGATTTAGCTGATTTTTTAAATAAACTAATGACAATAAAAGCTTAAGATTTATTTAGATATCTATTATGCACTGCTTTAATGAATTTGGAGGGTAAAATATTTGCAAAATGAGAATTTAAGCAGATATATAATAAAGATGAGAAATAAAACATGAAGCCCTTTTCATATAGCCTGATAACGAAAAATGAAAGCAATATAAGAATTAATGAAATTTATGTAAGACAGTTCAATTATTATATATGAAGCTAATTGAAAAGTTTTTAGTTTAAGATATAAAGTGGCAAGTTGATATTCTACTTTAGTAAACATAATAATTCAAATAATATCGAAAAGTTGATTTTTCTGAATTAAAAACCATCTAACTGATAAAAAATATTGAAATAAAAAATGAGCATTTGGGTTAAAAAGTCTTCACTGACTAAGTTTCATGTAGAATGTTAAGAAGTTAATGATGCTCAGTTCTTTATCATAAAAGATCGAACAATAAAATCTGAAATTACTCATGAAGAGTATCTGGAAATCGATTTTAAAGCTTAGAATTGAGATTGTTTTGAACATCTAAAATCCGACAAAAGGTAAGAAACTTCTTTATTTGAGCTACATTTAAATCAATTATTTTGATTTTCAAAATAAATTAGAATTCTAAATACTGAGAATATAAAAATTTAATAATAAATATATATTATTTCTGTAAAACGAAAAATACGTTTCTATGAAGATTTCGAAAAGTAAAAAAAGTGGGAAATACAAGGCAAAGTGATTTATATAATATGAAATTGTTGTAAGATAAAGATAATTGAAGGTATTTGTAAACAAAGACAATTAACCAAGATTTATTAACGAGATAGAATAGAAAAAATAAGTCAAATAGTTAAATAAAAAGTAATTTTATACTCTAAAAATACTATTTTTATAGTGTAAATGATATACATTTTGATTTATTTTTATTAAAAAAATTTGGATAATATATACTGACTAAAGAGAATTATTAACGAGCGACAAATGAAATAATATTTTGATATGGTAATTTTATTTTAATTTAAGTTTTATTTAAGTTCAGTAATTAGAAATAATTTTTTATGAGATAATTGATTTTGATAAAAGATAAAATTAATATTGACTTTAAATTTTCAATTTATGTTCTTTATTATTACCTTTATTAATTTCTTGAATAGTTCTGAATATTTATATGGGACTCCATCATTCTTTTTCTCAAATAATCAATAATATTTCTCCCTTGCTTTCGATTTATTAACTTTTCTATATTTTATATTATCCGACTAAATGCAATATTTTAATTATTAATAAATATGCTTTAAAAACAACAATATAGTATTCTGTCATGTACTCAAATACTTCTCCCTCAAAAGTAAATTTTCATATAAATGATTAAAATTAATAGAAAATAGATGAGTAAAAAATTATTTTTGCTAAAAAATACAATCATTGGATATTTTGATTCTTGCTCTATTTTAATATTCTCTCATTCATTTATAATCTCAGTAATTCTAACATTTCAGACCTGGTGTTTTTTCTTAGATAGCTACTTCTTTAATATTAATATTTCTCAGATCTTTTATGTTTAGTCATTATCTTAGTTTTATTAATTTTAAACTATGACTACTTCAGATTAATTTTCAATATCCTCTCTGTGAATATATCAACATTGCCTTTCTTGAACTAATTTCACTCAAGATTTCTCATTTTTACTCGCAAAGTTACATGTCAATCCATTTCATTAAGCTTTTATAATTTTAGTTATAAATAGATTTTTAAATACCTCTTCATTGTTATATACTTTATGCAATTATTGTAAAAATGAATAAATTTCCAAATACTCAATTTTTATTCTCAAGATTCTTTTAATAAAGTTATGCTAAAATAGATAGCTGATAACACTCTTTGAATAATCTTTTTAAAATCTTAACGACACCTATGTTTTGTAGATAAGTTGTAGATCCTAATATAGTTTGTTTACTAAATCTAATTAACTCACTTAGTAGCTATCAAAAGGTTCCTTGTTCTAATATATTTCACTCTTATCTTCTCCTAATCCAATTCCTTTTTATTATATTAGTGTTTAAAGGTGATTTAAATATTTAGTTGAGCTTAAGTTATTTTGCGTTTTAAATTGGAACTATCTCAATTAAAATTTACTAATAGCGATCAATTCATTGCCGTGCCAGTCAAATCAACTTTAAGTATTCAATAATTGCTTTAGCATAGCTTTTGAAACTTTAATGAGTCACTTCCATTAAAAAATTTCTGGAGGAGGTGGAGTATACGACGGAAGTTTACTTTATGTACCTCCCTACCCTACCAATCTGAGTACATGAAGGAGCAAAATACTACTAAATTAAGTTTCTATTCTAATTATTATAATGAATTATTTCAAATTAAGTCTATTTATTATTTGATAAATGTATTACAAATGAAATATGTAAAATAAGACCGATTTACTTATGATACGAATCATCATCTCTCTTCTTTCTATTTGTTTTTGACCTCTATAAATGTCAGTTTGATTATATG
>JAQGFW010014280.1:0-11394 GCA_030463445.1 Euplotes aediculatus
GCTATCATACCCAACTGCTGTTACTAAAACTTGGATATTTGCAATTGTTGTTGTTGCAATGTTCAAATTAGTGCCGTCAAAAGTAATCCATGAGGGCAAAGCTGATCCGTTTGATTGAGTTGGTGTTTGAATTGTTCAAGCTGTGTTGTCAACATTTTTAAATAAGTTCTTGATATTATAAATAATATTGGAGTTTAATGCAGTCGTTGTTTGTTGAACTGCAGTAATTGCAATAACAGGAGGAGGATATGTAATGTAAAAACTCAAATTGTATGTTAACCCAGATGCATATGATATTGAATTCGTGCCAATAACTGTCACAGTTTGATGTGCAAGAGATCAAGAAACATCTAAAAATATTGATAAAATAATTTACTTGTAGCATAAATAGTAAAGCCTGAATTCGTTGCCCATGATATCTAAAAAGTTAAAACATATTTATAATTAAAATAAACTGTGAAAAATGAACTTGAAATAAATGCAAATCTTCAATATTTAAAACAATCAAGGAGAAATACAAATTTCTAAATTTTGAAAAGTAATTATAAAAGTTTATTTTAATAATACAATTTAATTTGTATTTTATATTCTTACATTTTGAGTTATATCTGTTGAGTTATTGAAATAATAATTTCCAGATATCCCTGTCACTGCTTTTGGAATGGCTATTTGATGATTAAATATAAATTATTTCTTACTTGGGTTGATTGTTCATGTTGCTTGATAGCTAAAATAAATATTTTAATAAAATTAACAAATAACAACTCCAGTACAAAATCATAAGTAACCATTTGTTGCAATTGAGATTAAAGTTAGGCCTTTAAAGATATTTGATACATAAAAACTTTGGAAATAGTATATATTATAGCATCTGTTGCATTTTAATGCAGAGCATTAACTTCTATTCTATATTCTTAGTTCTATTATCTTAAATCCACCATAATCTCTAATAATTGTGCATCGATCCTCATTACTTTATCATACAACATTGCTTAGCACAATGCTCGTTTTAAAGTTCTCTTAACTCCAGTCTTATTATTAACATTAAATCTCTTTCATATTTACCATTTTATACTATGTTTCCATTTAGTTCAACAAGATCATGATAAACTCATATGATAAGTTATTCAACAATTTATTTGAAAATTAAAATTGAGCTTATGACTCAATTCTGAAATTAATTTAAAAGATAAAAATCACTTCATTTTTGCTTCAATTTTAACTTTGCAAGCAGCTTAAAAAACTAATAACTCAACTTTATTGATCAAAACAAATTGTTTGAAAGGCTCAAGTTTTTGCCTTTTTTAATTTAGCAAAGTAGATATAACCATAATTAAGGAGAAACTAAAAATTAAATATCTATTAATTTGCTTTCCTTTATTCTCTAAATTCCCTAACTTTTCTTTATAGTTGGTGGATTAGAACCACTGGAAATACAATATTAGAAAGAGAATTTAATGAAATTATGGTACTTCTATTTTGCCTAATTTATCAAACTAATTGACTTCTGAAGTATTTTAAGTGCACTCATGCACCACTTTGAGTTTTTCTTTGGTAGTATTACTTTTGCTTTTTGGGATAGAATCTCTCCTTTGGCTTGAATTAAAATATCTTTACATTTAAATACAGCAAAACCAAATCTAATGCATTCCTAATTCGAAATAGTGTTGAGTTTATAAAAATCAAATTCCATATGACAAGGGTTTTTTTATATTCTTTTCTTGACTAAATTATAAATTTGCAACAAGGAGGACCTTCTCTCAGATCTATCGTAAAAATCAGCACAAGATTAACAAATTTACATTTATAGTGTACATATAAAAGATGGCTATTTTAGCTTATTTCATAAAGAGAAGGAGTTGGTTTGCTTATAAGTTTAGAATGCAATTTGATTGTTAATTAATAAATAGCTTAAAGCATCACATCTGTAATTTAAACTAAATCATGTATTGTTGAGCTTGCAAATATAGCTCGGACGAATCATTCGTTGCCATCTGTTTAATTTGATTACATCCATCTCAATTATATCAAATATAAACTACTTATTTTTATTATGAACTAATTTAGCATTTCCTTAATTTATATTTTAAGTTTTGAACTTATGAATATGAGGAAACAAATTTATAGGCTTAGTAGTGTCTTATTTCCAGAACTGACCTATTATAAATTTGGCTATATATTGAGTTGGTTTGAGGTGTTGAGAGTCCGCATTCTATAAAACAAATTTAGCTTTTGCTTCAGTATTTACGTAAAAAAATAGCAAAATGAAAAATATTGCTTAAATAATTCAATAGCAAATTGAAAATATCCAATATGCATTATTTCATTTAATTAATCAAATTTAAGTAATAATTTGTGAAACCCTAAGCCTTTAGAGAAACAAAGCGTCATAAAGAATGCAGATTTAGCATGCATTCTTGAATCTAGTGGTGAATATTACCAACTGAAAGAGTAGCCACTGGATTTGTTCCGTTGAAGGTATATGTTCCTCAGGTGCTGCTCTCGGCCAATGATGAAAACGAAGAGTTTGAAGTTTGAGTCGTTGAGTTCAAATTTATATTATTGCTGATGCTATAAAAATATATTATTATCAGCATATAACGATATGCATAAATATTCTTCGATATTTTATAAATAAAAAGCAAAAATATTTATAAATTCTTAATATTTAAAATAGAATAATTTTTAGATGAAATTAATTTAAAACTTTTTATGAAGATCTAATATTAAACATTTAATTAAAAAAAAGCTTTATGATAATTATAAAGAATCTAAATAACAGAATTTTATAGATGGAAGTAAGTCAACTGGATATCTTTTTGCTTTTATTTATCTCTTTTTTCATAAAAGAAATTATATAATACTTTGAGATCAAGCAAAACTGAAAATCAAGACTTCACTCGTAAATTAAAAGCTTACGCAGATGTATAACTATTCAAATGTGGGGTCTCTATATCATGTTATGTTACGGCATTATATTACTCGATGCATTTGATAGGAATGTACTGCTAATATCTGCTGTTATATAGGCTATATGATAAGAATTTACAAAAATCATTTTCTTTTATTACTTGAGTTTATACTTGTTGCTCCAATCGTTAATCATGACTTTGTTGGATAATTCTACAGATTTAATAGTAACAATGATTCTCATCAGTTGTAATTATAGTAAAACATTGAGTTTTCTCCAAGGATTGAACAAGAAGTTAATAATTGATAATTTAAATTTTATGAAAATAGTCTGTATTATCAACTCTTTTTCATTTATTTTCGTTAAAAATATTCTCAAATAACTAAAGCTATGATTAAAAAAATCCTAATTTATTATCTTTTAATTATTTTTAATTAATGAAACAAAATTTTAAACATTAATTTTATTGAAAATTAATATTTTGTAGTAAATTACTGAATTTCAAAGAAAAGCTATTATCTTTAAAATAAATAGCAATTGCTTATTGAAATCTACACGCTTACAAAGTCAAACTGAACTCTGTACAATGTCGTTCCGCTGAGCATCATGTAGTATAGCAAGCTGGAAAATGTTGAAATAAAATAGTAGGGTCTGGTCACCTAAATTCAAATAATAGTAAGTTAAACATCTAATAAAATAGCAACAAGCAATTTGAATGAAAGGTTAGGACAAAAGTTGAGCTCCTCCATTTAAATATTCTGGCAGATTAGTAATAAACAGCATCTTCTTTGTAAATAACCCTCATTTAAAAATGATCAGCTATTGTATTAATTTTGAGCTTTTAGTTGTCTTTTTTAAACAATTGTACAGAGTTTACAAAAGTAAATAAAAAATTATTTGCACAATTCATTAGTTTATGTAATTCAAATTTAAAATAAGATAATAGTGAGAGAGAAAAAGTTTTTATTTATTTTATTTGATGTAAGGATAAATTTAAAATTATTAAGTTATATTCTTTAAATCATAATGTTTGGGAATCTTATCTAATCATTAATGCAATAATGAAGCGAACAAAAGTTTTTGATAGCACGCAAGTTTGTATGAGTTTTGATAGATCAGAGCTTTAATTTCATCAAACTACATAGATGATTCATTGTAAATGCTAAAACTACTTGATCGAAGTTCAGGAAAAATAAACTACATAATACAACATATAAGAGTACATTAGATATTTTTATAGGTTTGAATTATGTATAGAACCTTCAAGAATCTATTGATTAATTACGATAAAATATTTTTAAATAAAGTGTATAATTATTTATGATTTGAACATCTTACTTAAAAGATTATTTAAATGAATATGAAATATTAAGATCAAACATATAAATTATTTAAAATTAGGCTATTTTTGTCATTACTGACAGCTATTTTTTTTAATCTTCAACTGATATTGAAATTAAACTTGTGGTAGAACTTCGATTTCTTCTTTCTTTTTAATATAATTTAGATTTTTAATCCTTTTTCAGATATCACTTCAATGTAGCTTATACTACTTATAAGACGATCTGATATTTTAAAGAGATAAATTTGTAACCTCTAAAAAATCTTTATTTTGTACTTTTAATTGAATTTATACATGTTTGAGATAAAAAATTAAATTTACATAAATTTGATTACAATTAGTTTAATTATTTGATATATAAATATATTTATACTTATTTTAAAATAGCAATTTTAAAGCTTCTTATTTTGACTGTTTTTGTTGTTTCTTCAGCAGACAATCACTTTATTGACATTACTAGCATTTAAGGATTATCTTTCCCTTTCCAAAATTTATCGCATTGTATTCAGAAAATAATTTTATATTGGATTGAAAACTCCGATCGAAGACAAACTTACCGAATGTTGCAAAACTGCGGTCATTACACCACTTGCAAGACTTGCTTTTATGGTTACTGTGTTTCCTGTAGTTGGGGTTCACGAGATATACATGTCTGTTGAGGTCAAAAACACATCGAACTCTCCTGAGTTTCTTAGGTTAACAGTTGTAGAGTATGCATATACAATCGTTGGGTCGCTGCTTGCCAGAGTTGCATTGATCCTTGCGTAACTAACATATGCAAGACCACTGATGTAGTAAAATGAAGCAAGCACAGCCCTGTAAAATCTTCATTTATCATTTACTTACTCGTTGTATCCACTTCCTAAACCAAAATATTAAGAATTGTGTTTAGTTTTATAGTTAAAGTGGAAATAAATAATTTTATTATTTTTTCTTGAAAACTTTTTTCCTTTATCACTAAAGAATATATTGACAGCAAATTTTGACAAGAGAAGCATCATATTATAATCATTTAATTTCAGCTCGACATAAAACAAGTAGAAATGTTTACCTGTGGCAATTCCAACCATCTTTATTGGGTAGTACCTAAATTAAAAAGTAAAGCGGGTTATTAATAATATATTAAAATTTCAAAAAGTTTAGCATTTATGCTATCATGTAAGTCTAAAACAAAAAATAAAATATGATTTTCTTAGGTATTATCAAACTGCAATGACTTTATAAATAATAAAGCAAGGAATTTGAATAAATGAACTTTCTTTCCTTTATAAAATTTACACAGAAATAAGAAATATAAGAAAATACAAGTGCACTGTTATGCAACTCGCTAATGTAATCCAGAGAGACTCTTTTGCATTGAACTTACCCATTGGCGATCTGCATAAATGAAACTGTGTCAGTTGAGTTTACGACTTGTAAGAATATTTTGTTTATATATGGAGTGTAGCTTCAATCTGAAGTAAAAAATACGGCAACTATACAAATTAGCAATTAATAAAAGAACAGAGGTTTATATATTTAAATTGAGGCAAACATAAAAAATGATTTTACTTTGTTAAATATCAAAATGCATTCAATTAACTCCAATTTTTAATATCGTAATGTGAAAATATTCTTAATTTAATCTTAACAAATAAACTTAAAAAAAAAGTGCAAATTCAGTAAAAAATCAAAGAAATTGAAAATACAAAATAATTAAATAATGATCATATACAAACAAAAAAATTTAGAAAAATGTAGAATAAATTTTAAAAACAAAATCTCTTTAAATTAAATTAAAAAAAAATTTTAATCAATAAAATATTAAAAAGAGAAAGCAATTAAAATATTAACTTATTACTGATTTTTTTAAATTTATAAATGATTTAAGAATGATATTTGACGTAATTTTTTAAGTTTTCACACTTTTTTGTGTAATTTATATTTTAAAGTGATTTTTTTAAATATATTTATCAGAGTACGAATTTAAGTTAGAAAGAGCCAATACAAAATTGATTTCACAAATTTTATAAATCACTATAAATTTGTCAAGTTTTATTTACTCGACAATTTGTAAAATTTTGGAAAAAGTAATTATGATGTTATTTACAAAGAGTTTAAAAACTAAAAATTGTTATCTACTTCTTAAATTTTCTTTTTAAGAAATAATAATGTTTTTTTTTTCTCACAATTTATTAATTAATAAAACATTAAATAAATATTCTTTTTTGAATTCTTTATATTTTTATACTAACTCTAAATAATGTTACTTTTATTTGAGTTTCCGAGTTGTAATCCTGAAATTCTGTACCCATAAATATTTCCACTTTGAATACTATTATAATTGGCATTTTTAAGAGAAAGATCTGAGGTTTTGAACGTGGCGTACACCTATGGAATAATTAGATCAGTCTTTTTAAACTTTTTTAGCACTCTATTATTTATCAATTCCTAGAATAATCTTGCATTTTAACTTATCGTAATTTGTATAGAACTAAGAATAAAGCTTAATATTAGAATATACTGAAAACTATTTTTTTTTAATTTTAAATTAATTTTAGAATTTCATAAACAAATATGATTTAAGTAAAAGCAAAGTGAATTCAAAGTTTCTCTTTGTTTGATATGAGCAAAATCTCAATGAGAAAATATCAATAACAGTTTGTTTTTAACTGCTAATGCAAGTACCTTGTATGTATTTTTATTAAATTTTCGATGTTTTTGCCCATGCATATGCAAATAGATACGAAGAAACAAATAAATAATGAATTTATTTATAGATTATTGATTTTTCATATCAGATAAAATAAAAAATTGCTTACATTTCCAGTCCAGCTTGTTGAAATGAGTGCATCAAAGTATTGGCTGTACACAGACGGTTCTTGGTTAAAAACACTCATATAACATTGAGATTTGTCAACTCAACTATTTTTCATTGAGAACGTAAATGTGCTGCTTGTTAAATATGCTCCATAATAATAAAACTTGACTATTATTGCGTAGGCTCCATTATACTGCAACAACGCAAACAGATAGATATAAGAAAAAGACACTGATATCGGGGTTAGAGTGTATGAATAATACGATATCTGACTGGCCATCGATATGTATTGATTTGAGTATGTTGCAAGTATTGGCTTGCCTATATACTTTTAGTTAGATAACGATAAACTTAATTGAAAAATATGTAACAGAGGCAAATAAATCATTAATAATTTATCTTTTATTTATTTTAACTTTTAAAATTGATTATCACAATAAATTCATAAAAGCTACCCTATCCATATAAATGATAGATAAGATTAACTCAAAAATAGGATGATAAGAACAAGCCAGATACCAAATTTGAGGAGATAAAATCTTAATAATAAAATTTAGTGTTGATAATATTGAAATTTGTTTTTAACAATTTTAGCTTGGTTTGTTCAATTCTGATAAAAAATCAATCTAGTTTCTGTTAACTCTATTTTGTCCATATAAAACTATCACATTTATATTAGTATTAATAGCCTTTTCGAATGAATTAAAAGAAGAATTAGATTTAATCTAATTTAAGTAGTAAGTTGAGATTTAGTTACAGTGGCTTCTAAAAGTTAAATAAGTTCAACGAATATCATCAAATGTTAAATTAAGAAATATTAAATATTTCAAACCACTTACCTCCACTGCTCCCTGTTAACATATAATGATAGCTGCTAAATCATCAGTAGTAGTCGTAAATAAATGTGGTCGGGAAGCTCGTTGAGAAAAGTTCGTCTCAAATGCCGAGATTTCTCTTGTGATTGATCGCGATCTCTGATGCAAGTAAGTTCCACATGATACTAGCCCACGTCAACTATAGTCCAAATATTATCATTTGTGAGATCAAATTACATCTCTGTAATAATTGAATCAAGTATAAATAAAATATATTGATCTCAAGACAAAGTAATGACGAAATAATTGAAATCAATTGCATTATGAGTTAGCCAATTCAAAGAGAGAACTTAGTGAATAATATATAGTTTTTTATTGACTTGAAAATGATAAAATTTAGAGATTGTTTAAAATAATAACCACAGAGAATACACTTTTTGTCACTTAGTAACAACTATTAAGTATCAAAATGAATATCATTTCAAAAAACACTTCAAGATATTAAGGAGGACAAAAAAGAACTTCTTTGTTTTATTTTTTATGGAGATTTTGCATCTTAATTTTAAAGCATTATTTTCTTAAATAAAAAACATCACAGAATTTGATATTTCATTGAAGCTGAAATATTTAAGTAAAGATGCTAAGATGTGATTTCTAAATAATTAAAATTTTAATCAAATTTAAAGCTTTGAGATTAAGTTCGATATTTATTCAAATTCTCAAATAATTCAAACCATTAATTATAAATTATTTGCTATATGAAATGAAAAAATACTTAGCCTTGTTAAAATATTATGCAAGTAATGAGAAGTAGTTTTCTTTTGTATGAATTTAAATAGGGAAATTATATTTTAATGATCACACTAGGGACTAATATGTTCATTTATGAGTGTTGAATTTAAATAAAAGATTATTCTTCATAAATAATACTCTCTCAATATTTCATTGTATCTTTAAAAATAAATGAAGAATTCCGATAGCTTATTCTAAAAAATAAGAATATGAAGAGATTGTAGTATCTTCATAATATTTTTTCAAAATCGATTCTTTCAAAAAAAAAGATTAATAATTGAATCTCTAAAACAAATCATAACAGTTTTGTGCTACTTTTGTAGAACTTTCTCATCCATAAAATTTTAATCTTTATATCATCTTGAGTTGATATTGAACTAAATTTATCCTGATTGCTTACATTCAGGTGGAAAATAATTCTTATAAATTGCTTTAAAAAACCTTCGAAAATTATTTATAAGAATCAAGTTAACCTTGATATCAAATTTCTTGAAAAATGTTTGAAATAAACAAAAAAAATTAGAACTAATTTAGCAATTAATCCATATGCTATCTTCAAAATTAAATAAAACATAGATCAACTTCAAAATAATATAAAATAACTTTATCTAATGAAAAATTATTGAAGAATATTTTAGAAATCTCAAAATTTTAATAAAAACATCTAACTATTAAAATTATTATTCTATTTTTTAATAGCAGTTGATCACACTACTTTCCAAACTTTAAATAAATTGAAATTGAGATGTTATATTTTGTGTTGCAAATTTTGACATTATAATGGATATTTTAAGGAACACAAACTGCATTTTATTATTTTTATTTATGCTATATTACAATAAATATTACAAAAAAGTAATTTGTAACTCATAAAATATCTATTTTAGTTTCATAATTTGAGATACAAAATGAGATATCACAAAACTTTTATACTTTTTAAATTCACTAAGATGTGCTCAATAACTATTTTAAAGAGGAGTTAGAGATGAAGTTTTCTTTAACTAATACTATTATTGCAATTAAAGGTTGGTCTAGTAGATTAAGTCGCACATACTATGCTAAACCAGAAAAAAGTTTTAGATCGCTCTGACGTCTGCAGTCTTTCAACTGAGCATGGCAAATATTCAACTGATCATTTGATGACTTCCAATCTTGCAGTCACAAAAAATTATTGTTTTATAATTAATATCAAGCATATTTATCATTTTGGCGTACAGCAGCGATACTTAAGTTCTATTTAAACTATATCCTTTAATTTGTTGGATCAACCATTAATTGCAGATATTCTTATATACATCCATATATAAGCAGCAATCTCAATTAAATATTATGAGTTGATTCCAGCAAGAATATGAACTAATCATTTACCAATCATGTTCATAACCACCAACCATCATCTGATATAGAAACAAAAACTTTTGTTCAGAAATTTCATAACTTTTTGAATAAAAGTGATTAAAATCAATTTGGAATTGTATTATGAAATTATTAGATTGATATTAAATTCAAAATAAGCTAAAGCTATTGTTTGAAGCATCTGCATGAAGTCTCACTATGGTTGCAATTTAAAAATACAAGTATGTTAAGTGACGGTTACCTTACATCGAACACGGGCTATAAAATGGCGTAATTTGAGTAAACCAAAATTCTCTAAATAAAATCATCCGAAAGCAGCTCATGATTATTTTGAATTTTAAGACAACTGCAATAGTGCACACTTGCTTTTGACCAGAGTTGAAGGAATAAAAATAGGATTAATTCATAGACTTAATTATGGTGGCTTTGAATATTTCATAATTTTATAAACTTCGAATGAAACCTACTAAGTGTTATAGACAAACACTGAGATTTTACAGGGATTATTTTGGAGATAAATGAATTATCAGCATCAAGTCTGAAATGCAAGCACTATTACGATTACATTAATCAAATTGGACTAAAAAATTTTAATTTTCTTTTATAATATAAAAGTGATTATCTAATCACCTCACAATTTATTAAAAGAAATCAAAAATGTTTTAAATCAAAAATTCATATGTAATAATTTAATTTAAAATGATTCCTGATATCTTTGGCTTTAAAAGTATTTGAAATTAATTCAAATTTTCAAAAATAAAGTAATTTCAGAAATCTATTAAGATTGCTAATATTCAAATAAAATTTTGAAAATATAGAGCTAAAAAGTTATTTATGAATTACTAATTAAAGATTTAAAAATCGATTTATGCAAAAGATTTCAAACAGATGTAATTATCATTAGGTTTTACTCATAATTTGAAAATGTTTCCAATCAAGTTTATTTTGCTCTTAATAAATTTCATATTGATAGATTTTAAGTAAAAAATAATAATTGAGTTTCTTGATAATTAATATGTTAAAAAAGAGACTTGCATAAATTATAACAAAATGTTGTAATATATAGACCAAAACTCTTTATATTCCTATTTTTAACAAAGAGAAATCAAATATAACCAACTTTAAATATTTAAAGTTGCTATATGACAGGGTCTTTCTTCCTCCGCAAGAATATAAACTTACCATATAAATGAAAGTTTGCTTCATTTTTAAATACAGTGCTTATAATAAAATACCGTTCTGCAATTAAAATAAAGCCAAATAGCTAAATCATTTCAAATCATATGATTCACTTTACAAAAAAATACTTTACCAGCCAGACGAATAGTTTCATTTCTATTTAATACACAATTTTTTTATCAAAAAAAATCAAATAAAA
>JAQGFW010014315.1:0-15410 GCA_030463445.1 Euplotes aediculatus
CAAACAGCGAGTTCTTGGTGTCAGCAAACTCGGAAGACGGAAGTGTGTGCATATGGAACTCAGCAGTGAGGTTGTTCGTAGCTGGAAGACTCAATTTAAAGCAGATTCGGGCCTCCAATTTGCCACGATTCTTACAAGACAATAAATCGCTTTCTGAAATGATCGATATACAACCGAGACAGAGAGCAAATGCCAAAATTCAAAATAATCAAGTCGACATAAGCATTTTAGCACAACCATACCGATGACAATGAAATCTCAGCAGACAAACACAGCAAACTGTGATTAGCAGGTAAAACTCCATATAAACTTTTTTAGTCCTGAACCATTACACCAAGTCAACTCTAATGTGAATGAAAGCAATATTTCATTATTAGAAGCAAAGAAAGTAGAATCCGAAATGCTGCAAGATCTGGTGAATATGGGATTCTCGGAAGAAGAATCTAAAATGGCTCTGATTTCCACAAAAAACGTAAGCGTTGAGCTTGCACTTGATGCGATATTTGCGAACAGAGCATCACAAACTGCTTCAAAAGAAAACACACAAGTACATATTGATCCTCAAGTATCTGAGTCTGACAAAAAAGTTCAAATTGATGCAAATAGTAAGGAGGAATCAAAAGAAGAGTTAAAGGAAGAGTTAAAAGAATATACTAACATTGAAATTCATCGTAATTAGTAGATCTAAACATAAATATAGAGGAAAGCATACAAAACAGTGAATATTCAGAAATGGCAGATAAAGTGTCAATCCATTCAATAGGCTTGCTTGCTTCTATAGGTCCATCAGATATGCCGTTAGTACTCTGATCTTTACAAAGCATATCAAATTCATATTACTTAGATTTGCTTAGCATCAAATACAATAATCAATATTTATCCAGCTTAATTGAAAATAATGGGACTTATCAGAATGTGAAAATAGATTCATATAAAATTGAAAAATCAAACGAATCTGAAAGTAAAGAAGAGTACTGGCCTGAATCAATCAAGCATTTGCTTGCCCATTATCGTCTCTCTGTAAACACTCTCATTCCCTTGTTCTTGGGAGACCAATCAAAGTCAGCTTCGAGCTCTGCTCAGTGCCAGACTTCTCCAGATATCTTGACTTCCGGCTCTAGCCATCAAATAAGTCTCGATATGTTCACTCAGGTATTTGGAAGTTGCACAGCCAGAGATTATTCGGAGGAGCAAAACGGTGCTGTCTGCGTCTATGGGGCAATTGAAAGCCAATTCAGCGGAGTGATTGTTGAGTTTACATCTGACTTTAGCTCGGTGATCGTTAAAGAACACTTCAGCTTCGACTTCCCAATTCCAGTAAAAGAATTTTCAATGGAAATTCAGGGTAAACGATACATTATACAAACAACAGAAATCTCTGAATGCCCAGCTAAATGACTAGTTTATGAAAAAGAAGATAATGCTTCGACCACAACTCTGTTACATCTCTTTGATGGAGATCAAGCTTTTATATAAATGAAATTCAACTTGTTCAGGACAAATCAAGCCGATTTGAGAGGATAGCAACAGCCTTTAATACGCCTGCAATAAACTTACACTCGGATGACTTACTTTCAACTAGTGATGATATGGTTAATGCGGTCAAAATTGGAGAAAACATAGCTAAACTTCATACTATGAAAAGTATGTCGCTCGGATGAATTTCCTTGGGTCAAGATGCAATACTTAGTTTAGATGATGCATTGCCTTGATCAGAATCAGTTGATTCTTTGTCAGATAATACTAAAGTCGTATTTGAAGTACCGTTCAAAAAATTCAAACCACTGCTTTCTCTTGGAGTTCAGCTCTTCTTCAGTTCAAACTGCACAGACTTAAATGAAGCACTTGCCGAGTCGAGCAAGTCAAGCGAAGCAAACTACGATATGGTGTTTCATCCAGAAAGCAAGATTAGCAACTTTACTGAGAGCGAAGCCAGATTCGATAGCTTCCAATGAATAGACGACTTATTGGGTCCCGACAGAGCACGCTGATTGCCTTTGATTGTGTGCTCGTATGATGGAGGTGCGTTCAACTCAACTACCTCTGTTCAGAAGCTTGTCTCAGACGACAAAAGACCATTTGCCGCCAACTACGCGCAATCTCATTTCATATTTTCTCACCAGTTCGGAAAGCGGTTCGTTATTGAACGGTACATTGTGATGAGCGAAAATTCGTCACAAATAGGCGGATATCCAATGGGCTCGGGAGTTATTTTTGTTGGAGACACTCTTGCTTCTCTTGAAGAAACAGAAGAATTTCATAATTTTAGTTTGGATAGTTATAATGCCTGGACAGCAAAGAGATCCCTAAATCCACTTCCTCTTCAGCCAAATGAGCCAGTTGCGTACTTTGAATTTGGATCTTCGGTCGTGGTTACAGGAGGAGTTAGCCAAAGAAAATCTGGACGGTATATAAAATTAGTTCCAGTGGGTTTCAAATCAACACCAAAGAACAGTTTCCCAAAAGAAAGATTTGATTCCTACCCAGTTGAGTTTAGCTTTTTCGGAGTTATTGGAGATGAAGTTGAATCGAGAGCTGATCTCGCTGATTATTCTTGCATATCTTTTACAGATGGTTTTCAAAATTGTTTCGACACTGGCTGTTCACTCAAAGTAGAACTCTGAGTATCAAATCAACAGGATGATAGCTCAGAAGAGTGAAAAGAGCAAGACGCAGCAAAATGACAGCAATATTTTAGTACAATCTTTGATGGCCAACCGTGAATAAAAGTTGATGAAGTTCAGAATTTAAGATCAAGTCAGAGACTTCCGTCAAGTCTTCTTCACTCTATCTCAGAATCATTTCAAGCTAAGACGATTACTGGTATCGGGTAAGGCAAACATTCTTGTCTGAATGCCTAAGTTCGACAGAGTTGAAAAAGTTAGAATTGAAGTGTCAAAGTGCAACCAACAGAAACCGTTGTGGAGATTCGTTGGACTGAAGCTCCAAGCCCAAAATACTAGCAAGCTATGGAATTCTCTGATTAAACTCTCAGGCTCTCAGATAAATTCTGAGGATAGTAATTTTAGTCAAGACTGCTTCGGTAACTTGTTCACTAAAATCATGAGCTTGATTACAGACGAAGACTTCAGTATCCAATTCAGACTGAGAGCTGTGAGCACTGTGAATGCCTTTATTACTCTAAATAGTGAAATAATCGGAGCAAAGCTAAAGAACCTAAGAACTGACAAGCTGCTCAAACTACTTTATTCATGAGATTCAAGAGGGTGAGCTGATGTTGTTAGCTTATTGATAAGCTGATGGGCACGAGATAAATCAGATGAGAAGCTTCAGCATGTAATTAATGATATTTCAAACATACACCAGATTCCCATGACTCGACCAGGTCGTGAAGCGCTTTTAAAGTTATGGCAAGTAGGGCAGCTATCAATTTCGAATGAATCAATGTTTAAACTTATTTGTGAAACTCTTTACTATCGGGTTTCAAAAGAAGCCATTGCATGAATCAAAGACTCAAGAAACCAAAAGGAATATAATTGTGCCGTTCAAAATCTCGCAGGTAGTCCGCAACAAGAAGTCAGTCATATAATGCCAGAAGCTCCAAAATAAACTTAACTTAGTTAAAGAAAGACTAATCTACATACCAAAGTGTATATAAGCAGCGAAAGACAAAAAGTGTATTCGATTGACTTCGGCAGCACAGCTTCTGTAATGGAGCTTCGGTTGATATTTGCTCAATTTAAAGGCAAACCATTTAATATCAATATTTTTGTGTATGGATATCATGCAAAGTCTAAAGTTGTTTTGTATACAAAATACATTGATGAACACGCCTACTCTTTCCTGACATCAGACTCTCATTTAAATGAGTTTGGCTTATACGACCCTGACGAAGAAAGAGCAGCTTTATGAATAAACTTGCAGGGGTACACTGGAAGATACGTTGAGATCTACCTTGATTTTATTGATTCATTTTCAACTCTCAATAGGAATCAACAAATTCTTGACTGTGCATTTCCTGATATAATTAAAGGTAAGTTTAAATACAAGAAATTTAAGAAACATAAGAATTAGAAAAGAAGTTACAATAAAAGTCAATATTTTAATATCGTAATAAATCTTAATTGGACTGTTTTATAGATTTTTGTGATTTTCATATTCGATAGTTAATCTTTTTATAGTTGAAGTTGTGAACGAAAAAGATAAAGAAGAGAGTAAGCTTTTATCTCTCCATCGAAGTCATAAAAAGACTAATTAAAATTATAGATCATAGAATTTCTGACAAATCAACCAATTTGCAGACAAATATTGACTGGAGGCATACAATTTATATATTTTTGTAAGTCATTGTGAGATAGTTCAGTCTCTTGAAAATCAACTGTTTAACATTTAATATTCAGAAGGATACTTATTTCGATACAAAAGGCAGAATCAGATATTAGTAAGCTTTCTGAAATCCTCCGTTCATTTCCGCTTGAGACATTCATATACGATATGATTACGATCTACGTGCTCAATTGTGATGATAGTTCATCACAGTCACACAAAAACGAGCTGTCGGCCTCTTCGAATGACATCAGAGCGCTTATTAAACTTGTGCTATTGCCAGCAGTTGAAAGCCAAGAAGTGGTCGATCACCTTACCATTCGATTACTTGAGGATTACGTCTTCAAGACACCCAGCTTTGGATACTCACTCAGCAAAGTGATCAACCTTATCAAAAACCTACCATACTCGTTTGACCAAATAATCAGCTACACACTTTCAAGTTTGAGCAAGCAGCAAGCCAAGTTAAATAGCTTGGAAGATATCTGATTCGTTTTGAGACATAATGATTCTAATAACAGCACTCAACTTGATACTGCAAGCAAACTTTTAATGGTTGCAGTTGCTCTGAATGAATCTGCTGAATCAAGTGCAGAGGTTCAGCCAAAGACAAGCAATTCTCTCAAAACTCTATTCAAAATTATTGATTGAGTACTCTGTGAAGCTTCGAATAGTGCAAAGTTGAAGGCGCTATGTCTTGAAATGGCGCTTAAGATGACTGTTTCCCTGCTCAAGATTGGCCAGCCATGAGACCAGCGAGACTTTATAACTTCAGAAGGTCTGATGGCTCGTCTCATTCAAACTGTATTCTGGTTCAACTCAGCTCAGCTAAAGTGATACACGAAGCAAATCTATGATCAGCTGTTGTGAAGTGGTACAGAACCGAAGTAAGATTAACTTGTATAATTTGTAGCCAAACAAACATATCTCAGTTCCTGACTTGTGAAGATCTTACAAAGTTCCTCGAGATTCTATGGAATAATATTCAAGAACTAATAGCTAACCAGAGCTTATTCAAGTCTCAAAAAGAAAGCCTAGCATGGATTGAGAGCCTTTGATTCTGCCTAACTCTTGTGTTTCCTGTGGAGCAGCTCAACGCAAAACTTCGAGCTTTAGACAAAGAGAATAATGAAAATTCAACTGCAAGTCAGCGAGTTCTTTCTGAAAGCAATACTTTAATGTTGGTTAGTCTGTTAAACTCTCTTGAAACTTCGAGGCCTAGAATAAATCCTTCAACGCATGTGGCGCGGCTCTGGTCTCTTGCTATTGAACACCTTGCTACTGCTGATCCAAAAGTACTTTCAGATGGAAAAATCGTCCAATGGCTCGCTCAGACGGTGCTTGACTGATCGGTCAGACTCCAGGAAATAGAATGACTGAGCAAGGCTCAGTTTTAGACTTAAACCACATCCTAAGTTCGTGTGGGACTTCATATTTGAGATGCTCAACAGGAGTAGTGACACACTTTATGAAGATGACGTTCATTCTACATGCAGTCAGCTTGCCAAAATATTAGTGACTGTCAAAGAAAATAACGGAGAAGCTGATGACCAAATTGACATAAATGAAAGAATTGAGGATCCGCATGACTTTGCATCATTTCTTGAGCAGTTGGCAAAGTATCTTGTCCAGCATGTTAACTTCTGGCATTTCTGAAGTGTCGTTGGCTCATCACCAATCATCTTTAAGCGAGCCTGTCTTATGTCGACCTTGATGTCTCTAACTAAGGCAACGAACGGTCTAGGTGAACCTATTTCACAAAAGGCAATCATCGCGTCAAAGTCTGATCCGAAACTCGAAGAAACGCTTGTCCGTGGAATTACCTTTCTTGCTGCCTGGGTGCTACAGAACTCAGGTGAGCAAGTTGGTCCGATCAAAAAGCACTGAAACTTAATCGAAGAGCACTCCAAGTTACTTATAATGGTAAGTCCAAATCCAAGCATTTCTAATCTAATTTAGGACTCGAGTGAATCAGGCAGCGACTGTTTCCTTCGAGGTGTGATGAAGGCTTATAACATCGTTAACACCAACATGGAGTACTGACTTAGCCAATCCAGAATATCACAACGACTCGCAATCGAAAAATCCAAGCAGATGGACAAAATACTCAATTCAGAGCTCGAGTACTTGCTGACCAATGAAGACGCAGCAAAATTTCTTTTATTCGAAGAGAACTGGTTCAATAAACTTTTGAATCAGCTTTTGACATCGGAAGATACTGAGGCCGAGCAGCAGAGTGATTGAAGGCGAGTTGGCGATGGCTCAAATCAAAGTGAAGCCTCAGCTGAAAGACAAGAAGAAACAAAAGAGATTGAGAAGAACGATTCTGATAATCAGAAGATACCTTTGATTCAAGATAATACGTTTGAATACGACTTAAAGTCCTTCCTTCAAGGATTATGTAGTGCTAGTGCTGAATTAAGTAATTTATCTATCCTTTCTCAAGAAGAATCGCAAGTATGTGAAAATACTGATAAGCAAACAAATGTTATTGCATCTGATAACGCAAGCATTAGCGATTACGCAAGGACAATGATATGGAACAAATCAAATATCCCGAAAGAAAAAGACCTTGCTCCAAACACTGATTGGTGCTGCAATAAGAAAGGCTACCGACAACGGATCATTTCCCATCCGTACCAGCCAGAGCACAACGACGTGATTTGGATTCAATTCAAGCTGAGCCGAGTTGTTTGAATCCAAGAAATCCAAGTCGGATTTACAAACTTCTGGACTTCAGACTCTCATATTTACATCGAACCCAGCACTGTGGTTGTTGAAGTCGGAATGACTGAAGACGAAGCACTTTCAACTTGTGTTTTGACAAAAATCGATGACAAGGGACTGTCGAACTTCGGAGTGACTGCCTATGGAGCATGCTGAAATTCATTTAATACAAAATCTAAAAGCGATGATATTGAGACTTTAGTCCAGGCACAGTTCGACTCTCTTAAATTGCTAAAGGGACGTTATGTAACTTTCATGATTCAAAATAACTCAGTCACATGACTTGAGAATTCACCTATGATAGCAAAATGCAATAAACCAAAGTGATTAGGAATAAGCTATTTCTCAATAATGGGACATGAACAAGTAGATTGCAAAATGCCTCACTCAACGGCTTTGCTACCAATCCTCTCATTTTTATTTAAAAGAAATTTTAAAGAGACTCAAAAATTGATTGTTGAGAGAAGCAATGAATTCAACTTTAACGAGAACTTCAATAAGCTTTTAAGTGTTCTTTCTGATCGCAAATACTCTACTCTTATTCGGAATATTTTTAAAATGTATGCTTCCAAGTCTCATGAAGTATCGGATCAAATAATTCTTAATCTTCTCAATCTTGAAGCCAAGATGATTGATGAACAATTACTATGAGAGCTTATCAGCCAAGACGCAGATTTATTCGATCAAAGAATGGGTACATTGAGCGCTTTAATCCTCGACAGCCTTCCGACAGAGGATATGTTAGCCAGCAAAGCATCAGTCAACATTGATAAGCTTCGAGTGCTAATGAGCATATTTGAAACTCTGGCTGCAAATAATCTCAGAGGCAGCAACTACAATTACATGCAAAAACCCTGCCTTGAGGACAACAAAAAGTGGCTAAATACTGATATTGATTCAATCAAAAGACTGCTGAACCTCTTAGACAACGTAGAAGGAGACCCTGAGTTTGTACTCAAGTTATTGGCTTTGCTACTTCCAAGAACTACCATAAAGGGACCTTCAGGAACTGACTGCCAATTTGTCGATCGTGTTACAGTAGTCAAAGAGCTGCTTTTATGAGATCATACAAAGCATAGGAGAGTTGAACTGGCTTCGTTTCTTATTTCCAATTTAACAATAAAGCAAGAAAGCAACGAATATTATTCTGCGATGGCTCCAATTATAAATTGCAAAACTATTATTAGCAAGCTGAAGGCATTTGCTTTAGACATAAGCTTAAATGAAAATCCCGACACAACTGAAATTATTTATTTACTCCAGATTTTTGAAAACCTTTTACTTAATAGCACGTTTTTGAAGAATTATCAAAACAATGATAATGAATCTGATACTTCTGCTCCATTTATTGCTGAAGAACTAAATGCGGTGCTTGCAGAGATCTGTTCGAAGTCTCATATAATGAACCTGCAGAAGTGCAATAATGTACTTGAAGAAGTGCAGAAGCTGATCATCAATATAATTGCAAAAATCACAATAGGGTTCAAAGACAAAGAGGATATCCTTGTAAAACAACTTATTGACAACTTATGACAGTTGAAAGATAGCAATGACGCAGAGTATGTGAACAGCGTGCTCGCTCCATTACTTAAAGCAGAATACAAAGTACCAGTCAGTTTCAGCTTCAGAGATCCTACTGACAACTCACTACTAACATTTAAAGCTGCTTCTGAACGGTGGCTTGAGTCACAAAGACAAATAAGTTTCCTTTCTCGGCCTGAGCTTGCTAGAGTAGTTGACTTTTGGGGAAAAGTGCTTGACTCTTCATTCAATCGAAGCAAAGTATTTTCGGCAAGATGGCAAAATATCTACACGTTTACAGGAACTAAAATAGGCATTCCAGACTTGAAGAACATGATAGCTAAAATGCTCGGCAAAACATCTTTTATTATAATCATTGAAGGGCAGTCAAAGCAAGGAGTAAAATGTATTTTTGGAGCATTCAACAGAAATGCTTTACGATTAGAAAATGGAAAATACAAAATGAGCGCTTCTGCAGATAACCTCTACTTCTGAGTTACTGGTATAAAGACATACAGCTTTAGTCTCGAAACAGGATTAGAGTCTATTCATATAAATACATCATGTGATGTCCACACCCTTGAGTTGGCAGGAGGATTCATTCGACTTGAGTTTCCAAACGAAAACCCTTTCCAATTCGGACAAGTAAACTTGCCTTGAAGCAGCCGTACCCAATCAGAACCATATCAACCAGTCAGCGACTTCAGACTTGACAAGATTGAGATATTGCAAATCGGAGGAGTGCAGTCTCCGAAAGATGAGCAGGTTCAAGATGCAGATTCACCGAATTTGATTTTACAGCTCAAGTCAACACTCGAGTCAATGTTCGAGATACCGAGAGCACTTAGAGTGTTTAGAGACAACTGATTCCTAGGTAAGCGATATTCTCAATAATGATCTTTAGCTTCGTCGCTCCTTGACTTCAATTCTGAATGATTCCCTGACAAGCTGAAACCCACTCCAACCCAGCCAGGAGACTCGCTAGTTGAGATTTATGCTAACTTGGTGAATAGCGAATCTGCAGACTGAATTGTAGACTTGACAATCGATTTAGACGAGTTCTTGTGGGCATGGAAACTTAAACGAAAATCAGCTTCTGACCAGTCCGAACGAAGTTCTAGAAGAGCCAAGTCGAGAGCATCAAAGGAAGCACCTCCTCCAATCAGCCTCTTCGAAAGCTTTGAGCGCAATGGAGGTGTAGGCAAGCTTATATCGATCACTTACAAAAGAGTTATGGATACTTGGAAAAATAAGGAATTAGCTAATAAGTGGGGAGTTTGGCTGCAAGAAATAGAGAGCTTCTCTTCTTTGCCAATGTTCTTCCAAATATTTATAAAAGATAAGTACTCCAAAGACTTACTGTTTAAAGTTCATGCTGGAATTCCTGATACTGACACAACCAATGCCCAGTACTGGAGTGATAATCAAGCTGATGCTTTGCAGAATTATAAAATTATCTCTGAGATATTCAGCAATAATAAGCAAGCAGATATAAGAGAAAATGCAGTGAAAAATGGAATAATTGATAAAATCTTTAAAAGACTCCAGATAATCACAGGAGAAGTTCAAAGAAAAGAAGAAAACGAAGATGCAGATACGCCAAATCCTGGAGCTGAAGCAAATGAAACATCCAAGGCAGTAAAGTCACATGAGAAGAAATAAACGAAAGGGAGTTGGATATACGACTGGAGTCGGTAAAACATTTGCTGTATCCCAGTACATCAAGAACAAGAAATCAAAGGCAGAACAAACAGCTTATCTGATTGACATACTGTCGAGTTTCTTTAGAACAAAAGATTGGGTACCTCCTCAATCTGTCGCACAATCAATTTTAAAATCAGTTTTGCTCCCGTTGATAGAAAATGCGCTTAGAGCAGGGTCTTTAGTTGATATAGTCAAATTTGATAATTTGTATATTTCATATCTCTGACTAATAAGAGTATTCTTCCAAAATAAAAAATTATCTGAAGCATTAATGGAGATTAATGCAAAGTCAAAGCAAAATCAAATTTATCAAATATATCAATTACTAGAGCAAATTTATGATAAAAGTCAAACATACACTGCATTACTTCAGTCATCAACTCCAGTTGAGACAGAGCGAGACTCGAAATATCTTTTTTAAACAAATAAGCAAAGCATATAAATCAGTAAAGAGAGTAGTAGATAAGTTGGAAAGGAGAGAAAAGCAATCACCAAGCTCCAAACCTCAACTATCTCCTGAAAAGCGCTATGTTCAAGTTCTTCAGAATCTCCGCTTTGCTACAATCGACATGGAAGATAGCAAAACAAACTGACTCACTCACCACTACGCCAAAAGCCTCCAGACACAGTCAGCTCCTGGAACTCAAGCAAGACTCGCAAGACTGGCACAGGAGCTGTCTGATTTATCGAATGCACTACCCATTGACTCGACCAACGCAATATTCGTACGAGCCCACAAAGGCAATGTGTCCTTGATCAAGGCGCTGGTCATGGGTTCTGCTGGCACTCCGTATGCTCATGGAGCATTTGAGTTCGACCTGTACTGAAACTCAAACTACCCCAAAGACCCTCCGAAGATGAACTTGATGACGACGGGAGGACAGGCAGTCAGATTCAACCCGAATCTCTACGCGTGTGGTAAAGTATGACTATCGCTGCTCGGAACCTGGAGAGGAAACGCAACAGAGAACTGGGATCCAAGAATCAGCACTATTCTTCAGGTCTTAATGTCAACTCAGGCAATTGTAATGAGCGAAGAAGTGTACTTCAACGAGCCTGGATTCGAAGGAGAGGCAGGCACGCCGGACGGAGAGAGGAAGAACGAAGGATACTCGAACATTGTTAAGTACTGCAACATTAAGTATGCAATGCTCGAACAACTCAGGAATCCTCCTCGTGGATTTGAAAATGTAATCAGAGCGCATTTTTACCTCAAACGAGACGAAATCATCAAAGACGTAAGAAAGTGGATAGACGAAGCATCTGTAAATGAAGCCCTGTACACTGGTTTAGTTAGTGATCATAACTACAATTGGTGAAATAAGTTTAAGACAAAAGGAACTTATTTAAAAATGCTTACTGAAATTGTTGAGACACTCGAAAAGGAGCTGTACCAATTGCCTGACCCAGTCGGAGAAACTCTGGATGCTGCTCAAACAATTAAACGAAAAGCCAAGGCGGCTCATAAAGACATTACACAATCCGCTGGTGTCCTTTCTAATCAAGATTCTGACGAGGAGGAAACTATTGTTGCAAGCGACGGAATTAATCTTTATAAAGAAGCTGTCACTGATCGATTCTCGAGATACATCGGAGCGTTAGGAATAGAAGCAGTTGCGAAACAAGCAGAATGCCACATTTTCTTATCAGGTGCCACGGCTGCCGGAATCGCAACCGCGAAAAACTTAGTGTTAGCAGGATGTAAAACCTTCACTCTTCATGATACTCAAGTCGTGACACTAAGCGAGCTATCTGGACAGTTCTTCCTCAAAAATGAAGATATTGGCAAGAATAGAGCGTTGTGCCAAATCAAAAAGTTGCAACAACTTAACAGCTATGTTAAGGTAATCGGTGAAAGTTTTGAATTACCAACAGAGGATGAGTCTCTTGAGCAGCTAGCTTTCCAAAAGTACGATGTTGTCATCCTTTGTGAATGTCCAATCGATACTGCAGTTGCAATTAATCGATTCTGCAGAAAGCGAGGAGTTAAATTCATCACGCTCGACGTCTTTGGTCCATTCTCAAAAGTATTTAATGATTTCGGAGATGAATTTGTTGTGCTTGACAGCACCGGAGAACAAACGAAAGACAGTGAACCGCCGACTCCAGTTACACTGAAGTTTAAGAGCCTCAAAGAGTGATGTCTAGCTTCAGCAAAAGATAGCTCAATGCTTGATTTTAATCTAGCTGATGCAGATTATGAAAATGCTCACAACTGGAGAATCTATCTTTCTTGATTCGAAGCTCTTGATACATTTATTAAGGGAAATAAGCGGATGCCTCGTCCTTGGGACTTCGATGACATAGATCTGTTTGTTGAGATTGTGCAAAATTTATTATCTAAGCTTGAAATAAGTCTGGATGAGGATCAGAGAAAGCTCGTATCACTATTTAGCGCCACTTGCTCCGGAGTATTTAGTCCTCTGTGAGCTTTCATCGGAGGAATTGTTGCACAAGAAGCAGTTAAGGCGATGACTCAGAAGTTTAGTCCGATTCGCCAAGTGTTCCTCTACTCGATGGAAGATGTTTGTCCTGATATCGACTTTAAAGATGAAAAGAGTAAGCAGCTCATCAAAGCTAATTTGGGATCAAATCAAGATCGGTATCAAGGACTTAGAACAGTAATTGGAGACGAATGTGTACGAAAACTTAGTTCACTACGGGTATTCCTGGTCGGCGCAGGAGCGATTGGCTGAGAACTGCTTATGAATTATGCTTTACTTGGAGTTGGCACGGAAGAGAAAACTGAAAATAAGGAAGGAGGAGTTATTATTGTAACAGATCCTGATCACATTGAGAACTCAAATCTTAATCGACAGTTCTTGTTCAGAGAAAAGCATATTGGCAAACCTAAAGCTACAACTGCAGCCTCTGCTGCAATTAGCATGAATCCTCATGTGAAGGGTCATATATTGGCCAGATTTGATAAAGTATGAACGGAAACTGAAGACATATTCTCTGATGATTTCTTTAAAGGCCTAAGCGTTGTTACAACCGCTTTAGATAACGTTGCTGCAAGAAGATATATCGATGGGCGAATAGTTCAGGCTCGCACTCCTTTTATTGACGCTGGAACACTTGGTCCAAAAGGAAATTGACAAGTTGTCTTACCATTCAAGACTGAAACTTATTCATCTTCTACAGATCCTGAAGATAATACTTCGATTCCTCATTGCACATTAAAGCTGTTCCCAACTGACAGAGTTCACGTAATTGAGTGGGCAAAAGATCTGTTTTCATCCTTGTTTGAACTAAGACCACAAGAGATCAATAAAATTTTAGAGGATTCAAATGCAGTCTATCAAACAGCTGAAGAGATATCACACCTGAGAAGTGTAACCAAGTGGCTATCAGAAGCACCAAAGCACTTTGATGATTGAGTAGCCATAAGTCGGGCCAGATTTGATATCCACTACAACTTTAACATTAAGCAGCTGCTTCACACATATCCACTTGACTTCAAAACAAAGGATGGCACGCTGTTCTGGAGTCCACCAAAGAAGCCTCCTCATCCAATTGAATACGATCCCGAGATAGAGCTGCATCGTCAATACATTGCTGCCTGCAGCTGCTTAGAAGCGACTATATACGGTATCGAGATTCCTAAAGACGCTTTTAATCAGCTCAAAGCCGGACAGAAACTAAGTGCAAAGGCAGCGCTCAGCAAGTCCCAAGAATTTTCGTTTAGCGAAGGTGAGGCTGATGCTATTAAACATATGGTCGAGAAAGAAAACAACACATCTGAGGCTCAAGAAGAAACTGAGGATACCAACACTGAAGCATCAACTCTTGTATGATCTAAAGAAGAAATCGACAAATTAGCTGAAACTCTAAGTCAGCTCGTTGAAGAACTTAAGATTAATTCCAAAGAAGGAGGACGACCTTTGAAAGTGGAGGAGTTCGAAAAAGACAACGCTGCCAACTTCCATATTGATTTCATTCATGCAGCTGCAAACTTGAGAGCGATGAACTACGATATTGAGATTACTTCGTGGCTCGATGTCAAGTTGATCGCAGGAAAGATCATCCCTGCTTTGGTTACGACAACCGCAGTCGTCGCTGCTGCTCAAACGCTTAACTTGGTCAGACTATGAATGAAAAATGGAGAAGCAAAGTGTAGAAACTACTACTTTAATCTGGCACTTCCGTACATTCAAATGAGCGAGCCTGGAGAGCCAAAGTCACAAAAGATTACTGAAACTTTGACAGTTAACGAATGGACAAGATTGGAGATATACGATGAGCAGACTACTGTCCGAAAACTGATCGATCATATTCACAAAACCTACGGTTTGCACGTTCGAGGAATAATGAAAGGAAACCAAGTTATATACATTCCCTGATTATATGCTGCAGGTGACAAAGCGCAACAGGAAGAAGAGATTTTGAACACAAAAATGTCTGAATTTACAACTGTTGAAGACTGTGAATACATCGATGTCACAATTGTTAACTCTCAGAGTGAAGATAACACTAAGACTATTAATGAATCTTTACTTGTCAGAGTTTATTTCAAACAGCCAGCAGTAAAGACGGGAGAATCGAAAACTGAAAAATAAATTTCTAATTTTGAGCTTCAAAAATTACATCAAATATCATGTGAAGTGCAACATTAAAAAAATTATTGTGAGTCTAGATAATTAGAATTTGCAACCAAAATATTATATATCAAATGTAATTATTTTTTGTTTAATTTTAAGTGATAAACTTAATTTTTTCATGCTGTCAATTATTGAATGAGAACTATGTTTTCTTTTAGCTAAACTTTTACATATTTTAAAATTTATCAATATACCAATAAATTTTATAAATATTTAAAATTACATTAATGCAAATTTTAAGTATTAAATTGCTTTTAACTTGAGTAATTTTAATTTTGGAATAATCAAGCGATTCAAAATTATTTAATGATATATTAAAATCGTTCGATGTTGGGTTGTCTCTTGAACAAAAACTGCATTAGATTTAGTCAAATAACATTTCAAACAGAAATGCAAGTTTAATAGAAAAACAGCATTTAATCATCACAATTAAAAGACTTATTACATGAACAATCACACAAATAAATTTGTGCAAGATAGCAGATTGTGTTATTTAATAATTAATATTAACATTCAATTGGGATATACTCTACTGGGGTTTTGGGGTTTTGGGGTTTTGGGGTTTTGGGG
>JAQGFW010014387.1:0-14252 GCA_030463445.1 Euplotes aediculatus
CCCCAAAACCCCAAAACCCCAAAACCCCAATAGTAAAACTCCAAATTGAGTTGAATGCATAACAAAAATTATATTTTTGATTTTATTTGAGAGAGGATAGTCTCGACATAATCTTTAACTCTCTCAATAGCCCACTGTAAATCGAGCTTTCTGGCTGCAACTGCAGCTCCTGCAACTATTGGCATGATTGAGTTGACAACTGCATTGAATCCATCTGCCTTGCTAAATGCTACAATGCCAAAAAAGATGAAGACAAACAGCAGAAGAAGCAGAATTAATCCCATTATTCCAAACCAAACAAGATCTTCAGTTGTCATCTCCAGTTTTTTGAGGGTGTCATAAGCGATCTCTAATTTCAAAAACACTACTGCATATTGGAATTCTCTTAAGTCGAGCTGTGAATCATTATCTCTATCTGCATTACTAAAGAGTCTGAGCATCTTGTCGTTGTCAAGATAAAATCCCATATTCTTGCAGAATTCTCAAAACTCTTTAAAGTTGATAAAACCGCTAAATATGAATGTATTAAAAAGGAATGAACTATTACCACGTAGCTATCTTTAATTAAAATATCATTAAACTTTAAGAACATATTGAACTAAGTTAAGCATATTAATAGTTAGTTTTAAATAGATTTAACTACCTTTCATCTTCATCAAACTTCCTGAACAAATCACTGAATAGCATCACCGGATCTAGAACAATAATAATCAAGACTCATAATTAGATTTTCGATATAAACTCATAAGCAATAACTATCTAAATATTTAATTCTCTATTCTAAATAAAAATAGAAAAAATTTAAGTTTACCAGCAATATTGAATTTTTCAGGCATGAGCTTGCTAACTTTTTCGACCTGGTCTTTGATAGTTTTATCCAAACTAGTAGAGTTTCTTTTAATAACAGCTATAAAGTCATTAACTCCTTCTTTCATTGCTTTTCTTATTTCATCTTTCGCAGCTTTTGCAGCAAAGCTGGCTGCTGATGTGATGTTTTCAGACTTCAGCTGTTGAGCAAGTTTTGGAATGTTGTATACCCCGTTTCTAAAGATAGTATCCCTGTATTTCCAGAGGATATTAAATAGGATTTCAACTCGTTCGCTAACTAATCCAATGCGGACACCAAAATTTTTGATCAACTGGAAGTGAGACTTAGAAAGTCCGAGAATAAACAAAATAAACTCCATCTGTTTCTCACGGTCATTCAGTAGTTTAATCTTATTATCGAATAAATCTTTATTTGTAGAAATGAGGTCCATCATCTCATAAATATGTTGTTTCTGAGACTTAATATCTGGTAATAGTTTATTTTTATTTAGCATTATTAATACAAAACGCATAATGCTGATTGATGTGTTAATAAAATTGTTAGAATTATTAATATCAACTAATTTATAATACAAATCAGTTCTCTTTTCTTTCATCAAATCAATTAGTTTTGATCCAAATAATGTCATTACTAGTCTCGGCATTACATGAATAACTTGAGAAATATCATCCTTTGTCAAATAAAATAATATTTTGAGAAGTGCTTTTGCTTCAGGAATTTTTTTGCTAAGATAAAAACATATGATAATCAGTTTACGAATGGATTCACGGTCCTTCTTCTGACATTTGAGAAGAAGCCTAAAATATTTTTCGTTGTCAATTTGTATATAATTATCACATAATTCAAAACTAAAGTCTTCCTTCATTTGACGTAAAGCATCTTCGTTCATAAGAACATCAGGAGAATTATTAAAGGCGTCATATATACTTTTTGCATTTGATTTAAAGTCATTATTTTCATTAGGAAAGTACGAAATACAGCTTAAATATATCTCATTTTCAGATTTAGGTATGTTAAATAACTCATTATTAGTAAATTTATTCACTACAATATTAAGCAGCTTAGTTAAGTCTGGAACATAGTTATCTCGGCACAATGATTCAAGTATTTCTAATATATCTTTATTTATGAAACTTAGATCTTTTGACTCATAAATTAGGTTCAAATCTGAAGAGGATTGAAATAGCAGCATCATTAGTAGTTTGTCAATATCGTACTTGTACAAGAAGTCAAAGAGCATATTATTTCCAGTGTAATAATAAAACAACTTTTCAAGCAATCGCTTAAAGTCTCTTTGGAGTTTTAGACAAAACAGTTTATTTTTGGTTGAAATAATCGTGAAGATGAGACACATCCTTTGAAGATATGATTCACAATAGAGTTCACAATGACGATTGATTTTCAAAAAACAGATGGTCAGCAACGTATCCGAGCGAACTTAGATCTCCGTTTAGTGCATGATAAGTCGCTTCGATTACTTGAAATTCAATTGAACCACTTTTGATATTATTGATTCTATAACTAATTATCATTTAATTATAGTCTTGATTTAAGTAGTAAGATTATAATCCACTAGTAGACACAAAGTTTATGCTCACAAAAAATTTTCCTTCAAACTCGGTATATTGAATAAAACCTAAGTTAAAGCTTGTATATCTTATTTATCGCATTTTAGTTTAGAGAGCTAAAGAAAATTAAATATTATTTTATTTTTTATCAAAACTCTATATGTTTAAAATATAGATACAAATAATTTTAAAAAAATTTTCTTTTATACTAATCAGATCTGCAACTTTGAAGTGAATGTGGAAGAACAGCCTTTTGCCAACAATAGAAGTTGATTCAACTAATCAAAGGTTTTCTCTTATTATAAGCTATGATTCTTCCTCCTCCTGGAGAAGATGATCAAAGAAATTTGCATTTTATTTTAATAATTTCGACTTGCTTTAATCAAGTCTTGGTGATATTATGTAAAAGTTTTGAATTTGATTTATTTATTAACCTTTCTTAATAAAACAATCAATGTGAAGATTTAACAGATATGAAGCACTCTGATGTGAATCAATAAATAAATTCTTCAAATAAATTAAGATTTTTATTTTAGATTTAAATAATTGATTTTTTTACAAATTTTTTTTTATATAAAATTATTATCAAGTTTTTTTCACACCTATCCACATTTTTAAATAATAAATGATATATGATCTTCTTTGACTGTAGAGTTATTTTTCTGCAGCCTAAAATTCTCACATTGCTCCTATTGAACTATTTCTTGGGGTATTAAATAGGCAACAAATCATTTGTAAAACTAAATAATTAGATTTAATATATAGCATAGATTTTGCAATATCAAAGAATTTTGACTAACGATTTGTAAGGAGAAAATATTATCCTTTTGAGTACAGGCGATTAGACACGCTAGTTTATTAATATCAATCCTCCTCTTTATATATAAATGAAGCATATTAAATTGTCAACTCAGTTTAATACTCATTATTACTTGTTTAATATTCTAAATAATTAAAACTAGGTCTGTATTTTACTCATATAATAAAGATTGCTTTAATAATAAGTTCATCATGAAATGGAAATTAACTGAAGGAGTATCTATTTAAAAACAATGGATTTAGTAAAAATAAAAATTAAAAAAATTCAGCTATCGAAATAAATATTAAAAATATCAAAATTTAACTTTTATCTACGTATCGTTAACTCCATTAATACATATTCTTAATTTTTTTAAAAACAAAATTAGCTTATTAAAAATCAAAAGTCTTAAAATAAACATTAATTATTCCTTTTAAAATATTTACAAATGTTTACAAAATATTATAGATTATCATTTATCATTTTATTTAAAATAAGTAATTTTTTCAAAAAAATATTTACTTATAAATTATAAATTTATTAACTTTTTTCATGAAAATTTTCAAAATAAAATAATGATAAATAAAAAATTATTATGCCTTATACATTAATTTATTGACTTACTTAAGTCCTAAATAAGGTAATATTCTGCCATTAATTATCGAAGTAACCTGAGCAACAGTTATTTCTCTACTTGCAAGTTTAAGCAATCACTCAACTACTTTTAGATCATTAATTTTATCTTTAATTTTAGGTATTTGAAAAAGTAATGACATTTTGGATGTATTCAAGTTTACAAGCCCATTAATTCCTGTCAAAATTGGGATTATTTCATCATTATCAGTTGCTTTTCTATATTAAAATTTTATTAGATGAGAATATTCAAATTGTATGTAGAAGCGTAGATATTTAGAATACAGACTTATTTTTCTTCGAAATCGAATTTATAATAATTAATCTTGAACAATTTTACAAAATAGAATGTATTAATATCTAAATTATATACAAAAAATAACATTTATAATTTTCTTTAATTATTAAAATTAATAAAAGTTCTCTATTTTTAAATAAAAACTAAATAATATTGAAGCAATGAAAATCATTTAATTTAGTTAGACTATTTCCTATATAAAGCTGTATTCTGATACGAAATTATTTATTGCTGGTTGATAAATTAAATATTAAAATATAAAATAAGCAAATTAAAAAAAATTAAATCTCTTAAAGATCACAAAGTATTGATATATATTTTATAATTTATTCAATGTTTTTTTTCTGTAAATAAATTTAGTAAGCAGTTATTTAGATAGAAAATGAATGATAAATAACTTCAGCTTCTTTAATTTTAACAATAAATATTGATTTGTTTTCAGAAGACTAACAGTTTGTTTCATTTATAATGAAACATAATTTCCGAAATTGTTCTGATGAAGAAAATGATTTTCGGTAAAATAAAAACTTATTCTATGTATTTAACTTTGTTTAAAATTAAAAAATAAAAGATTACATTGAATTGTTAGCATCAAATTATTCATAATTAACTTTCGAATTTCTATTGGTGATTTCCTTAAAATTTTTTGTAAGAATCGATATTTAGATTAAAGAAATATGATTTCAGAGATATTAAGCATAAGCAAAGCTAACGCTAAATCCTCATGCTTTTTATTGTTAAATAGTTTTAATATCTAAAAAATTCTTGTTTTCAAATGGACACTATTTTTCTTTGGCTGAAGTCTTACGTAAAATAAAGCAAGAGTAAAGGATGAATATAAATACTCTTTGCATATTTTGACTACAAAGGAATATTGCTAATTCAAAAATATATTTATTGATCCTAATCGAATACATAATTAGACATATTCTTAATCAAATGATATTTATTTTGAAAGATTAAAGTTGTTTATCCTCAACAAAGAATAAATAAACTTATTATTTAAAATAAAATAAAAATTGTCTATATTAGGTCTGAAAATTATAAAAATTAGCTAAAGTTAATTTGTGTTATCATTACTTTCAAATTTATATTTAATTAAAAATCAGATTCTGTAAGCCAAAAATAAAATTTGATTTTATTATATAAGAAAAGGAAAATAAAGCTAGCTTACGAGAGCAGTGGTTTTATATCAATTTCATTAAAACCTTCAATCCCAAGCAGAATATTCATAGAGTTGATAAAGTCTTCAATAATTTTTGATGTTTGTTGTATTTCATCTGGCAGATTAGAGTAAATAATATTATAAATATTATTTTTAGAATGTTCTAAATTAGATTCAGCTTGAATTCTAAATAATTATTAGTGCATATAGCTACCTATTTTTGAATTAACTCTTTGATAGAGTTAGTATCACCTTTAATAGCTTTAAATAGCATCATTAATAGTGAAGTTGGAATTTCATGCATTAGTCCTGCAAACAAATTTGAAATTGTATTGATATCAGACTCAATAATTGCTTTATAGATGTCTATTTTATCAAGTGGTATTTCTAACTTTTTTGCAAGAAAGTCAAACCCTGAAGAAAATCTTTGAGATATCAAGGTCAATGCTCCAAGCCAATTCAAAGAATCTCCTTCAATATCAAGTTCTTTAGCTATAAGAAAATATTATTGTTTAGGGAATGTGATAATTAATTAAAAGCTCCATGCAATTATAAATGCTTTATTACAAATCATTAATAATAATTTAAAATTCTAAACTATTTTGTCTTAAAATGATCAAATAGATAATTCACTTTTAGATTGATTATTATCTTAAATTTGTAATTAATTTACCGTCGGTTTGAATAAAGCTAAATCATTTCTGATGCCAAAGCACCCCAACATCCATTTTGATAGCAACATATTCGCTGTTGCTTGAAAAGAGAAGACGTAACTGATCTTTACTTAGTGTTGCTAGCTTATGTAAATACTTAATGTTCGATGATTTTTCTGTAAATAATTTAGTAAAAATATTATCATAAATATTGTTTATATCGGTAAGAGAAGTGTAGTGAGTCTGTCCTTTAAGCAAGTATAGCATTCTTAGTCCTTTAAATTCGACTGGGAGCTCAGAACTATCTTTAACGCCCATTTCTTCTAAGAAGTCTCTGCAAGTCCTCTCGAAATAGTCGAAGTCTCCTTGGATTAGAGCAACAAGTGCCATTATTACATTAAAGTTTTTGGAGCAGTACATTTCGTTGAGTCACTTATCGAAAGTGTCATTTCATGACAAGAGCCGAATAAGTCCTGGCCTTCAAAATCCTTTGGCTAATAAGATGAAATGTTCAAACAAATGAAGGTTTCTTTGAAGAGACTCATCGAAATAGTAAAAATTATGATCTCACAATCTTGGATTTATCTTTTGAATCTCTGATTTATCGAAGCTGAGCACAGTTGCCAAATCACTAATAAAATCGATTTCACTGTAGAGATTAAATGCTATACCAAAGTCTCATTAAAAACATAATCATATAAGGTTGATTTTTATTATATAAAATGAATTCTATATTATTTGATTTCTTTTAATATTTTATTTATAAAAAAAATAAATTCAATGTATTTACTTTATAAAGCTTAATTCAAAAATTGAAGTTTAATTAAATACAAAATGAAGTTACTAAGGGAAATTTTTGAAATAATAATTTTGTGATAATTAAAATGATTTATCATGATTTCCCTTTTTCTGGGTCGAATCAGAGGCAGATCCAAAGCCAAAGTCGAGGAGATCACCGACCGAATCAGGAACCTAAATATTTCAAATTCAAAATGGAATAATCAGTCTCTGATTCGAGAAATTTCTGAGAGAAATTTCGAGTCAGAGACGAACTTTCAGTTGTATCAGTCCATGAACGACTTCCAGAGCTTGATATTGTACCTTCTCTTGTATTCGTCATAGAAGCCGTAAATTTTGTAGATTGAGGCGCATTTATAAATATTCCTCTGAATGCTTACTTTTCAAGTTTTACTAATACAAATCAAAATCCCATACTCCCTTTCCCATCCCAAACTTTATTTCAATATCGTATTCACCATTAAATACTGGGTTTAAAGAAGTAATAATAATTTTTAGTACAAGAACTAAACAAACTAATTTAAATTAATTATACTTTTTTCACAAATATTCTTTATTCGTCTTTATAAAATAAATTTCAAATTTTGCATTGTAAAGCTCTATTCAATAGATTTAAATTAAATCAGTTATTAATCGCTTTATAAGTATAATATTCAGTATTTTAATACTTATAATCTCGAAACTAACAAAAATCATATCTTAAACAAACTAAATTTGCATTGAAATATTAAATTTCCTTTATAAAGTGATTATTAAAAGCATTGTTATACTTTAACTCTTTTTTTAGTAAAGAAGATTGTAGGAGTAATGAATCAATTTTTATTAATTAAAAAATATCAATGATCAGAGTTACAAAACTGATAGTTAACATAATCGTTTGTCATAGAAAACCTAACTAAAAGTTTGAGTAAAGCACTTGAATATGATTAACATTAATTTGTATATTATTTACAAAAATATTTTATTGCTTATCACAATCTAGCAATTCTTGGTTTCTCAAGATTCCAGTTCATATAACCAACTATTTTATGATTTATTTTTTATTTATTTTTGAGTTCTGAGCAAGAGAGCTAAAGAAAACTTCAGTGCAATATTCTGGAAATCTAAAATCTATTGATTTCAGTAGGATGCCTAAATAATTTGCATCACTCAACTCACAAGCACATTTCATTCTTTGAGAATTAATTAACTGATGATATCAATTGGACTAGCTGCAATTATTTCTGTTCATACCAGGCTTATCATCAAATTCAAGTGGATGATTCAAATTTTATTAAAATGTATTGAAGTTTTGAAATTGAGAGAATATAAATTTAATACTCGAATTTTCATAAAAACTATCATTATGTAAAGGGAAATTTTGGATAGGAATACAAAAAATCTTCTTTTGCTCAGTAAAACATTAACTAATTTCTATCTTCACTTGACGAATTGTAATAATTGAATAATATGTATAAATTGAAAATGTTATTCTTATTAAACAAATATTTATTTTGATCATTTATTTTTTATTTATCAATAAAAATTAAGCTTGGAGAAATCTAAGTTTATTTACTCATAATAAAATCTGATAAGTTCAAAATAATCTTGATTTTACACACAAAATTAGCCAATAATGGCTTGAAACTCTTTAATATAATATTTAATCTCAAATAATAAAGAAAATATAAAATATCTCAATAAAATATTACCTTCAAACGGTTGATTAGCTTTAATTTCTTGTTCTATATTTTGTACAGTTTCTCAAATAATTTAGATTTCAATCCATCCACTTCTGTATATATTTATCATTTATTTTATTTTCGTCATTTTCGACATTTTCTTCTTTTTTGTCTTTTTCGTCTTTGTCTTCTTTATGTATTTCTTTCATTAAAATTTTCGATTTTACGACCATAACTCCCTGAATTTGCAAATCTGATAATACATTAAATACTGTTTTAAATTGGAAATTGTCAGCATAATTTTCTAAACACAAAATTGCAAATAAAAGTTTAATTATTATTCACATTATTTCATGATTTTAATTCTCGAAAATATTTCGCTGTTAATTTCAATTTTGAATTTAAACCAATTAAGATTTAAAATTACTTTATGCAGACTGATTTTTTAATCTTCATATTAAATGAATGATAGACTGAGAATATATTAGGATGAACAAAAAATTGAAATTAAAATATTCATTTAATACTTATTCATTCTCTTTTAGATTTTATGACTCCTGTAGGTTTTTTTAAATCTATCTCAAAGTATTAAGACTATCTAATTACCGTAAAGTCTAATTTATTTTATCTCACGACATTCAATCTTCATTATCAACTTTGATTGCATTTATGCATCTTTTCTATTTACTATTAAAAATCATCGACTCTAAGCAATTTCGATGGGAATAATTTAGAAAATATAGAAATAAATCAATAGTTTGTGTTTAATAGCTTCAAAAACATCATCGAATATCCCGTCCTCTATCCTAATGATTTTATGTTTTAGCTCTCTTCTAAAATACTGCATAATATCAATGTATATGGTTTGACTAAAGAGACCCAAAGGAATGGTTTCACCATTAGTAGTTCTCCATGTATTTACAATCTGTAATATTTAATTTGTAAATTAGTGCTTGTCGGTTATTCTTGATAAGCTATAGATGAATATCTCTCTTTAAGACACATAATTGCTAAATTGAATTTAGTCAATCCACTATCAAAGTGAATCAATATCTTCCTCTTTTCTTTGAAATTAGCGAGCTACTTTTAGAGACTTAAATTTGGATCCCTGATATATTAGGTTTGTTCGTATATCTTATTTCGGTATTTGCAGGACAATTTTAACAAAATTTGCTTGTTGAAGTGGTTGAATAAGGTCTTCTTCAACTATTACCTCTGAAGCTTCATTACAATTTTATATATGATTTTCAGAAAGATTCATGTTTTCCTGCAGGAGTTACTCTCTCGTAAGATATTGTAATGAAAATATTCAGTCGTTGGATAAACTCAAAAAATCTCTTTCAAAGGTAGTTCAGCATAATAGTAGTAATAAAGAATTGCAAATAGAAGTGGGAGACTGTCTTCATTTTAGAATGCAGACTAGATGACGCTTAGTCATCACTAATACAATCACTTATACAAAGACGGACCTTTTAAATGTACTGTAATTATATTTATTATCACGCACTCAAACTTAATAAAATGCATGAAATCAGAATTAGAAATGACTACAAGGGTTAAACAAATTTAAATATTTTGTTTTAAATTATGTTTCAGCATTTTTAATATATTTGAGATTCAAAGAATTATTTAATCTCTGAACTCATTTTTATAAAAGATTTATGACTTTTTAATATTTTTTGAGACAATAAAGCCTCCGCTTATAATATGAAGATAATTAGTGTGCTTGGTAATATTAGTAAAAAGATAGAAAGTTGAATTTTATTTTTTAGTTAATATTTTGTTTGATGAGCTTTAAGAGACTTTTTTAAGATAAGTAGTTAAAGTATAGAGAGAATTCTTTTGCATGAACTTTGTCATTGAATGTTTCAGACATCGGTTATTTTTTAAGGATACCCCATGACAATTTTGATCAGGTTTGAATCTAAAAGTAAATATCAGCATGATCTACTTAATTATTGCTGATATGAAATTTCAGGTTCAAATAGGACAAAAAATGGTTATTAGGTATTTTAAACATTTTTGAAGACATCTACATTAATATCATTGTAGTGATTGCTTTTGAATATTCTCATTAAGAGATAACTATTTTCTTTCAATAAACTGATACTGGTTAGTTTTTTAATAATCTTAATTTTTTACTGTGCATATTACAGAAAACCTTTTGTTTAAACCCAACACAAATTTTTTGTCAATTTTTGTAATTAGCCTTCAATTATTTTATTTTCCTCAAATGGTTTAAGTTAACAAAATATTAAAAAGCTAAACAGCTTTGTTAAACAAAATACACCATCATTATTTTATCTATCTTAAATCTCTGAGGATAACAATCATTTCTTTTATTTAATTTCATAAAATTTATGCAGAACCTCAACTTATAATCTTTGAGGAAAAAACAGATTGGTAAAATTGTTCTTGAAGAGACTCAATAAATTCATTTTATTTCTGATCAATTTTTGAATTATTATTGACTGTATCAATTTTCGTTAGATTTCTTTATTTTTTATCTTAACACGAAGATAGATGTAATTTATTGAAGAAATTTAAAATGTTCCTATGTTTCATCTTTCAAAAATATAATGCGAATAAGCCCTGTTTGTTAAAGAGAATGAAGGTCAATGAATAAAAAACTCGCTTAGTTTTTAACTTCATTAAAAATAATGATATTCATGCTATTACGGTTGAATGACTATAAAAAGAGATATAGTGCGTCAAGAATTTACAATCAACTTATCTTCCTGGCATTTTAGGTTTTCTAAATCTACTTGGTTTATCTGATACGCTTTTAATAAAGAATACTATTTATTTTTAACTTTCTTTTATCTTTTAAATTAAGTAGAAGATTAAAAAATAATAGGATTTAAAAATAATTATAATTTACTTTTATCTACTATGATTTATAGAATGTCAAATTAATTTTATCCAATACTTCCTGAATCTTCTTCAGAAGTCTCAAGTAGCTAAAAATGGTGAAAGAAGACTCATTCATATTAAACGGACTCTTTGCGTGAAGTTATAAAGATAATGAAACACATGAGGTCTAATCATTGAAAATTTGTATGAATACTATTTATCATTAATAAATGATTGTGCTTAATTCTTTAATAATAATAAACTTTGCCTGTATTTGAATACAATTCTCTGAATCATGAAGATTTATGAAATAAATTTATTTTGTTTTAGATTTAAAAGCAAATAAAATTTTAAATAAAGACTTTGATCATAAATATTTAGCTAAATAATTTTAATCTTTTATAATAGTTTCTAGTTGCTTTTATTTAGTCTCACAAAGCATGAGAAGATAATCTCCATCAAAGAAATAATTCACAATCTCTAATGTATTGATATAAAGCTGCACATTTATTTATTAAGTTGAATTATATTCTTGGAATCATAAATAAACTTCAAGTTCAATATTTTAGAAAATTCATGCTCAAAGCAATGTTATTTCTAATGCCAATTAATCTATTCAATTATGAAGATAATTATTTTAGGTTTAAAATAGTCTTTGACTCTATCTTTATTTAACTAATGAATTTAATACTAAATTTGTCATTGTTAATTTTACTTTCCTATTCATAGTTAGAAATTTCTTAAAATACGAATTTTGTGAAAATAAATATTTTCAGAGGCTTTGAATTTCATATACTCATGTAATATAAATGTAAAAGCTAAATGGAAGTAAATAAACTGACAATTTTTGTCGTTGTTATGTTCGGGTTTAAGTTCTTGAACTTGTTCCTCAACTTTTCATACTTCAAAATCTGCAAGAAACTCTTGTTTTGTTTGCTTATACATTTCAATCTTTCGATTGGTTGATTGATTGAAAATCAAACATCAGTAATGCCTATTAAGCTATATTAAATATTAGGGTATTGCTTTGTAGTAATGCCAAAAATAAACAATTAAGACCAAATTGTAAAATAAAATATATTCATTTTTAAAGTAACTCTTTTTTACTTTAAGTTCTTACCTGATAATCGCTGATTTTACTCAGAGGATTTTTTACTATTTCTATAGGTAAATTTTTAAATTCAGATGTCCCTCAAGAACAGACTCCGCGATTGTACTCTGTTGATTTGAATATCCGTTTATGCCCAGCATGACAAAACTCAGAACAGGGAATTCATACTTTTACTTCATTTTTCATTAAGTTGCTGCATGTTATTCAAATCATGAATTTATGTGTAATCAAAGAAGTTGATATATTAGATATGCATCCAGTTTTGAAATAGATCCTCTTCTCTTCTGGTAGTAAACGAATAATCCCAATTTCTTTAGAAAAATCACCAAATGCTTTATAATTCTTTTTCTCAAAAGCTTTAATGTAGTCTAAATACTTAATTACTGACTTTTTATTGTTGATGTTGGTTATATTGACGGATTTTGAAATTGAATCAAAGTATTTCTTTAGGCTAGACTTGAGAATAACTTCTGTCTTATCTCTGTTATCATACCAGATACTGTTTATTCTATTATTGTCAGTATTGATGTATTCAGTTATTTTTGACTGAATATATTTTATTGATTTTTTGTTTCCCCATACTGCATTAACTAGATTATATATATGAATAAACAGTTGATCTTCATGTATATCGTTATTTTTATGTGAAAGCTTGTATCCAATAACCTCAAACAGCTTTTTACATAAATATTTAAGAAAGAACTTTGAATTAGGAGTTTCAGATTGATTCAACCCATCTCTAACTTGAATACTTAATTTAATTAGGGTTAAAAGGTCAGTAATCATTTCTCTATCTGTGTCCTTATAGAGCTGACTTTTCTTGAATAGCCCATTAAAAAGAATCGAATTTTCCTCAGAAAACCTCAACCATTACTTTTACAGCATTTTCTCAGTTTATTTCTAATCTTTTAGAGATTTCATTATAGCTTTCAGAAAGCATTTGAATATTTTTAGTTGCTAATGCAAACACAATTGAAGTGAGTTTATAATCGATATTAAACAAGTCAGTAAAAACTCTCATGTTTGTCAAGTCCTTGTTAAGTATGGATACAATAGCAGATATTAATTGTGCCGAAGAGCAATATTGATCTCATATTTTCATTCAAAACATATATATGTTTTTGTCCTTATTATCTGAAATTAAATTAATGATACTTAAAGCTAAATTTGATTTAATTTTAATTTTCTTTCATACAGTCTTTATTTCTTTTTCGAGAGTATAATCTCAAAATATAATACCAAATACTCCATTAATGATTTTATCCTTAACTTTTAGAAAGCTACTCAAGTTCGTTCTGATTATCTTTTTGTTAGCTAGCAGCAACCCAACAATAACTCCGATTACTGTATGAGGATTTGATATAACGTTAGTCTCAGGAACTATATTATATAAAAGAACCTTCGATATGTCTTTGAAGAAATCAGTGCAAAACAATTCAGTTATTATTTGATCAAGCTTGATTTCATTCAGACTGATTTTCTGAGACTTTGGGAGACATTTATTGAGACTTGATATAAACCTTTTCAAATCTTTATTTTGATAAATATCTAAAGCATTTGAGTTTTCCTTAAACAAAATTTCAAGTTTTAATCATCAAAACAACAAGACTATTTGAAAATTGAAATATTTTATTTTATCACTTTGAGATAGTACAGGTTTATCTAATATCTCAGAATTCCACTCTTCAACATTTTGATAGCTTTTATCAGCAAGCTTATAGTCGATATTAATGTTTGCTCAAACAGCATCAATAATGCTCAGCAAAGAAGGAAGATCTCGATCTTTTGCATAATTAAATATCACTTTCAAAATAGCGGCTACATCTTTGCCTCAAGTAAGCACTTTTTGGATAATTTCAAGAGAAAAGCTATTGATATCAATAA
>JAQGFW010014532.1:0-11157 GCA_030463445.1 Euplotes aediculatus
CCCCAAAACCCCAAAACCCCAAAACCCCAAAACCCCAGCATATCTAAGTGATATAGAATAAAAAATAAAATTACTTTATTCTGATAAATATATTTTTTAGTAAATTTTCAAGTTAATCAAATATTGTATTATTAAAAATAAATAAAAACTTGTTTATTTAATCTTGTAATTGAGACTAAACATCATAAGTATTTATTAAACTAAATATAGTCATTTATAATTTTTTATAAGTTAATATTTGAGATTTTAGAAAATATATTTCATAAAATAAATTTGATTAAATAGACTAAATATGAATATTGAAACTGTGTGAAAATTTTAAATAATCAAAATAAATCAGAAAAAAATCAAATCAATTTTAATATTGTAAATTATTTATTGCTTTCATTCTTTCTCTTTTTATAAATTGAACTGTTGATAAAATCCATTTTCACTTTATTAATGACTTTTTGCTTGTTTTTATTGATTTTGTTGAAACTTTGAGTCAGATAATCAATATAATCTATCGTCTCAGATGATTCCATTCCTATTAATTAATATTAGATATTTTATTAAGTAAAGTGTATTATGCTCACTTTGCTGATTTGTTCTCTTTTCTATCAACTGATGTCTCACATTAACTGCTTTCTCTTGTGATATTCATAAATACATTTCAAATATCTAAATGCAAATAATAAGAGTATGATATGTCGAAGCAATAAATAAAAAATTACTAAATTTGTTACAGTCCCTTCAAGCTCTTTATCAAGCATTCTCAGCCTCTTTATTCCCATTCTCACTTCCTTTAAAACTAATAAAGCCATTATTTTTAATTCAAAGCTATCAACTTGAGATATGCACATAATTATTTTAGTTTTTAGAGGAAGAATGAGCCACAAGGGTGTTTTTAGATCATTGAATTCTTGTCTCTCATTTATTAATTTGTAGAAGTGCTGAATGTCTTGTCTAGCATTTTCATTATTGATATCTTGATTAATATCTAAAAGAATTGTTTCCAAAAATAAATTTAGTTCTTTATTTTTCATTAGTTTGACCATTTCTCTGTAGTTATAGACAACCTCTCATCTCTCAATTCTCTCAATTTCTTCTTTGAAACTATCAGTGGCAAGTTTGTTTTTCTTTATCATCTTAAAATATTCAAATGGAAATTCTAAGGAATTCCAAAGGCAGTTCATTTGCTTAACTGTGAAGCATTCAGTCCAAAGATAGAACAGTTTCGAGTAGTCTTCTGTTTGAATCCATATTTCTTTTTGAATATCTGCTCAATACAAATCCAGAACTTCTTCGCCTAAAGATCAATTTTTAAACTTTACTGTCAGATTCATTATCGAATTTGCTATCACTTTCGACCGAAGGAATTTCACGGAAAGTCTGACTTGCTCTAATTGTTTTGCTTTTTATAAATTCTGAACTATCTTCGCTTTTAATTTTCTGTTCTATTTTATAATTTAATTGAAAAATAAAGTAAGCTAAGAGATGCATGGAGAGTTAAGACATAGCATAGGATTTATACCTTCTTTATTCTTTGAGCTTAAATTCTCTATATAATTTTGACATCATGCTCACTTACTATTTGTGTATTCAACTTCACTAAATAAAGACTCGCTGGCTTCTTTATACAAATCCTTATTTCAATCGATGATTTTCCAATATCTCCTCGAGGTTAAGAAATCTGCTTTGTTCCACATTTCAATCTTTTTATTATTTGGAGCCATTAAAAATTTGATTTCATTGTCACTATAACACTTGAATTAACAAAAGTTGGAATAAGCGAATAGTACTTGAACACATCGGAGTCTTTATCCATTTTGTCTTCTTCAAATTGCTTGCCGTCGGAAACGAGATTGAAAGGACTTCAGTAACTTTTAAAATTAGTCTTTAGTTCTCTCGTCAAATGATCATTGAGCTTGCTTGTCCAAAAGTAAATTTTAGAATATTCCTTTTTAATTTTCAGATTATCACCTAAACAATATTTAGAATAAAAAATATCGTTACTAAAAATATTTCGTTTTGTATTCCCAAATACTTTTTTCAGGACTAAGTCTTTAATGTCTTTCGGTGCATATGAAAGATGGTTATTATGGAGATGCTTTAAATGGTCGTAAGCGTAGAATTCTTCTTCCTTTTCTTTGCTTTCATTCACGAAGTTTTCAACTACAAATAGAGAATTAGATTTGTATTTAAATAAACAACTGTACAGATGTCAGCTAGGATGTTAAATAGGTTTCTGAATTTGTAAAACCACCTTGTCATAAGGTTTAGTTTCTTGCTGTTCTAAAAACATAAGCAAACTCTTACCTTTGGTTTCTTTCCACCAATCATTTTTAAAAAGAAGAAAAACATGTTTATGTTCACGAAATCGTGATCTCAGTAAAACTGGAAATAATGTGAAGTGTATATCGCAACAAGCATATTTAATAACATTAAACTTATTAATTTGAAAGAAACTCCAAAAATATATAGACTAATCACATTTGGAGTAGAAATATCAAGAATCGATTTTGCATCAATAAAAATTAGAAACATTGAAAATATAGAGTCCAGAAAAGTTGCAAATCCTTTATCAGATATTCCAAAGAGCATAAATCCAATTAATGCATATCCTCACATAATTATTGTTTGCATTAGTCCAAAGAATATGATATCAAATAATGAATTATGGAAAACTTCATAGAACATCGAAAGCTTGCTACTAAACGAAAAGTATTGCATAATATTAAAGAACATCAGAAGAATGTTAAAAGATATTAAACCTTCATAATCTGAAAGTAAATTAATAACATTGTCAATGGTATCAAATGCATCACTTGATTGTCCTTGGGCATCCAGTTCAAAAATATCAGTTGTTGCTATTTGGATCCAAATTGATATTCATACGATAATAATGGTAACCGACACCATGTCTAAAATATTAAAAATGCTGGATATTGAATATCGATAAACAGCATGGAAGAAATTAATAATCAATCGAATAGATGTAGCAATTATTCTAAAAAAGAGTGCAAACAACCCAATTGAGTTAGATTTTTCTATGTATTTTATTTTATCAAACCACAGAAATCTAAAAAACTTGTTGTTATTTTTGAGCTCTTCGGATTGTGACTGTATTTGATTAGTCTCAATGTCAATTAAAATAAGTAGTAGTGACTTTACAATCCGATAAGCATACCAAGATGTAATTATGACAATAACAATTTCAAGGAATCATCTGAAGTAGTCAAAGCTTGTTTCATATTTTAGAGATGTTGACAACACCTATATTTTATAAAGTTAAAAAGAAATATTATGAAATTTTTTAATGAATGAGAGCTAGCTTATTTGCAAATTAAGCTTTCAATTTTATCAAGCTAAAATAAAATCGTAGTTATATTTTTAAAGAGTAATCCTACATTGTACTCGTGAAGTAATTGTCCAGATGCAAGCTTCTTAAAAGATATTTCATGCCTCGAGAAGAACCCTGAATTTCTATTGAATAAAAACATTTGATAGACTTGATGAATCCAATTTGCAGAAACAAGGTTCTTGTCAAGTAGCGTTCCTTGAGCTTGAGTTGCTGATATATTTCGAGCTATATTTTTTAATCAATCTAAGATTAAAATGAGATTTTATTTAACATAAGTAAATATGACTAAATCATATAATTCTTTATATTTAAAGTAAATTTAAATATGATAATATAGTATCTCAACCTTTTGTTTTTAAATAAATTAAATTTGCAACTTACAGAGATAAGCTAGATACCCATCAGCCTTGTTTGGAGATGTCGAGTTTCCATATGAGATGTAGTTTAAAACTCTTCCTCCACTTAAATAAATTGAACTTGTATCGGCTTCATTTCCAAGATTATCTGAGATTTTATAATTCTTGTCTATAATAAGAAATTTAAATTGAAATTAGGTTAGTTCTTATCATATCATATCATTTCGATATAGATAATAGAAATTATTAAATACTATAAAATAATTTTGTAATTCTTTTAATCTATCATATTCGATATTCAGAATTTTTTCTGGCTTAGAGTTTCATATTTTGATTTCTCAAATCAGATACTGATGCTTTAAATCTAGATCTTGATTTTTCAAAAATGAGACCAATTTGTATCTCAGAAAGGTTGTTTATTATATAACTGAAATGAATATTTTAATTGGGTAATTGGATTTTCATTTAGTTCCTAATTAAAAAATTACACTCTTTCTTACAGATTTTTTATATTTATACTTTTAATAATTCTTTTTTAATTAAATAATTCGTTTTAAAAGATATATTATAAAACTTTTATCTAACCTCCCTCTGAATTATAAAATAAATTTGATTTTTACATCATTTCATATTTTCATCAAAGTAAGTGTGAAAATTAATTCTGCTATTCCTCTAATCAACATCTTTTTTAGTATCTCAAAAATATTAGTTTTTTGCTGGATTACTCTCCAGATTATTGCTCTTTTATTAACTTCTTATTTTTTATCTTCTCTCTTCTCTTCTTTCTAGTTCTCTACTTTTATTATTCCAGCAAGTTCCTTTTGGCTTTTCCAAAGAGGATTTTAACTTAAAGCTTTTTCAATTTGGAAAAAGCAAAAGGATCTTGCTGAAAGACAAAAGGAAGAAGACGGAGAAGACGATAAGGATGATAAAGGAGACAAAGACGAACAAAAGCTGGAGACCATTACAGCAAGGAACTAATATAACATTTATGCTGAGTTTATTTTTTAATACCATTTTATATTTTAGTGATTTTTTAAATAATAAATCACAATAAAAATTTGCTATCTCTCAATTTAACTTTCTCATTAGTCAATTTTTAAAACTAAAGGAAGATTAAAGAGTAAATTATCATGATTAGTCTAGCCTAATTCAGCTCGAAAATAAGAGTATAATAAGTAATATCCTTTCCGTTTGCTATCAAAGTTAATTTTAGGAGAATTTTATTTGTAGACATGACATCTGCTAAGTTTATCCACTATTACTCTTTTGCATAATTTTATAACTTTCTGCGCTTTGCCACTATTAAGCAAAAAACAAAGTTTTAAATAGAAAACGAGTGCAACTTCCGAATTATTTATTTGCTGAAATCTCACAAATATCAAGCAATTAAAATAGTAGTTATTCTGTTCCACGTTTTTGTAGCCTAATGCTAACAATATATTTGGAAAGAATAGAGAACTATGCAAATCACTATTTGAATCACTGCACAAAAAATGGAAATGTTACTAAGGCTCAAAATACTTTGGCAAACTTTATTTTCTGAAATCTAAAAAGAAGAAATATGGCAAAGTGATTTTATTTTAATATAGCTTTTAATGCTGATAAGTTTGTTGTTCGTTTGAATGGAACTAATCAGAAAAATATGCAACATATTAAGTTTAAGTCAGAATTTTGATCAAAGTTTTTTTACCTGAATTAAAAAAATCATTATTTAATAAATTCATAGTTAATTTCTATACCTCCATTTTGAGGTAAAATAGTTTTGTGATAAATTAAAAGAAAAATATATGTTTGTTAATTTAAATAATAAATAAAATCAGATTCTATATCAGAACTGTAGTATTTTCATATTTAAGCAAAAATTATACTTCTTAAAAGCTGATTATATTTATCAAAAGTTCAAAAATCGATCCAATTTAGTTTTATATTTGGAGTTTCGTTCAAATTAATCAAAATTTCATGCTTTAAATTTTAAATAAAAAAGATAATTGACTAAAATACAAACTATAGTATATAACGTTCACTTTTTATTCATAAAAATTTATATCTTAAATATTTAACTATTTTGAACGACAAACAAAGTTTGATGTCAAATCGATGTCGATTTTTGAAAATTGAAATGTAAAAAACTTTAATCCTAATTTTTGAATGAAACTATAATTATCATTATTTAGTGAGAATGAATATAAAACTAAATGCGTACTTATTATCTTAATGTTAAAAATATCTCAAAAGTAAATTTTTATTGAAAATTATAACGATAAGCTATAATGTATTCAATATTTTAAACTATTATGAGAAATTAAAGTTAATTTTATCAACAATTTTTTTAAATAATAAATATAATATCTCCAATTTCTCTTCTATATTACGAATATTTATAGGTCTATTTTTATCTTCATTACAAAATTGTATTTGATATTTTATTTTTCTATCAATTTTTAGTTGATCAAGAAAGCATTTTAGGTAAATAAAATTATTTACATTATTTTTGGATTTATATAGATTACCAGTTTAAATCAAAGAGAAGCTAATTTTGATTTATATTTTGGTAAGCTGACAATTAAGAGCTTATATTTATTCATTATTAAAGGGAAAGAATGTATATAGCAATTGTGAGCGCCAACTCATCTCTCCATTTTTGATAACTTGAGCATAAGGCAGCAACAAAATTATAGATCAAATATCTTGAGAAAAATAAGAAGGAATGTTGGTCAGAATTGGCTAAAAATATTTCTTTAACTAAAATTGCAAAAAGAAAATTGTGATATTGATCCGAAGTAAAAAAGTTTTTTTGATGATTACTGGCGATATAGGTTTGGAAGATCTCATTTGTGTTGTCGTTTGTGTTTGTGTGGTTCTTCAGCTTTCTTATCAGCACTCTTGAAAAAGGATTTCCAATAAAGTAGTTTTGATCTTGAAAGATAAAATTTGATGATTGAAATTCTTGAATGTAATTTGTAAACCAATCACTGATAAGAGAGGTTTCGAATATGTTATCAAATGACACCTATTAGATGAATTTGATTATTATTTTAAATAAAACATTTAAATATTTTAGTTTTTCATATTTTAATAATAAGCAAAGCTGATCTTTAATTTAAAAATACGTGAATATATTTTTTTCATTATTTGGGACATATAATCATAAAAAATAAATATAATATACTGGTAATTTTAAAAGTTATAAATATATCAAATTTTGTGCCTTGAATTAAAGCTCTTCTATCATTTTAGCATTTTCATGTATTTATTATTAATATAAATTATTAAATTTTATCATTATAACGGAATAATTGATCACAAAGAAATTATCATCTTACTTAATACAAATTAAATAAACATAAGTCAAAGTATCTGAGAATACCTTTAAATCTTTCTTAGAATTTTAATTTAATATTAACTTCATGAGATAATACTCCATTACTTTGCTTTTAATTTAAAAATGTTTTATCACCTTTATTATAAAGTTACAGATTGAAAAAAATTATTGTGGTTTCAAAAATGCAAAATATTAAAAAACTTCAAATACTACTCTTTAATTTTCTTTAAATGATAAAAAATTGAAACGAAATATGAGAAAGTAACAGATGACGAAGATTGATCTACTTAACTCTTTATTAAAAATTTATATTTTACAATGAAATTAAAAGCTTAAAATTATAAATGCAGAAATGAATATGTATATAGCAAGATAGCTTTCTTAAGCATACAATTAAGTATAATTAATAATATTTAATTTTTACAGCTTGTTTATGCTATCTTAAGTGATTAAATTTTATAAACTCTTCTATAATCAAATCATTACTTTTACTTAACTTCAAATTGCCTTTATTTTATTTCTTCCGCAATTTTAAGACTATTATTTTTAATTCTTTTTGCTAAATTTATAAATAAAAATTTGACATTGAATTCAATAAAAAGTCTGAGGTATGAAAGGAGCAAGAAGTGGGATAGTTGTTTTTCTTCAAAATAATTTTTGTAAACTTCGTATTTGTCATGGGGTGGAGACGATTTTTTGCTAATGACTTTGAAGTACCAATAATTTATATAAATAGATAATTACATTAAAATAATTCATTTGAACTTCTTTTACTTCAAAACAAAGAATTCTACAAAGCTCAATTGAATTATTCTTTAACGAATTTATCTATTAAAAGTAGCCACTATATCTTTGAAAACAGCTAAGAATCATTTTCACCTTGATAAAAATACATTGCAACAAAGTTATTTTAGAAGGAAATAGTTATCACATATCTCTAATTTTCCTCAATCTCAAAGTCTTATTAACTTCAATGCTAATAGTTATAATTCCAACATTGTAGAAATCCATCTCAAAATTTGAAATTATTTTTATAAATAAAAATCATTTGATTACGTAAATATTTTTTAATGGTTAGGATTTGAATAATAGATCTAAGAAAATAATTTTAATACAATTTAAATGAGAAAAGTCAACTTTAATAATCATTAAATTTTAGAAAACATGATTTTAATCTTTATACCTTTGCTGTCATTTTTCAAATTATTATTTTTAAAAATTTAAGTTAAAATATGTTGCAGAAATAAGAAATATTCATATTACTTACGTAGTAATCAAACTGGTCTAAATTTCCATTTGGGTCTGCTGCATAATCGAAGTATTTTGAAGGATACAAAAAGTAAATATCTTGAATATTTTGACCAACGAGTCTTTGCTTATAAGTTTCTTTAGTATCAAGCTGATAAATAACAACAAATACAAATATTAAAAGAAATATTCCATACAAAAGCATTTGAAGCAGCATTTTCTTGTGGTGGTTATTTCTAAAAAATATAAAACAAGACTTACATTTTTCTCTGAAAATGTGTAAATCATCTTAAGTTTGTATTCTTCTTTCTCTTTCTTGATTTCTTCTTCAATATCTTTGATTTCACTTTCTAATTCATCAAGAGACTGAACCTTATTTAAATTAAGAATGTCGTTAATATTTTGTTTGAAAATAATCCATCGCTTGTTGAGCATATCTCCTTCTTCTTGGTGATTAGTCTTGTTGTTCTTTGTAAAATTACAATTCTGTACTTACCTTATTACCTATTACTGGACGTCTGAATAAAATGAGATTTTTGATGTGCTCCCTGAAAACTTTAGTCTGACGAGCAACCTTCCGTGCAGTTGCTTCGTTTCGCAACTGCTTAAGTGATCTCAGGTAACGGTACCTGATGATTACGATTGAGATCAACACCTTCATCATTATGAAATAGAATATGAGGCAGAACAAAATATAGAACAACTGGAAAATATATTGGTGGTTTATCGAATACTCGCTTATCGAACCTATTCCAAAAAGATAATAAAATAACTTGTTTAATGTATTTTGAAAGTTCCTCATATCTTGAATACTCTCTCCAAAGACAATTCAAGCAAAAATAGTAAATCCTATCAATACTATTGTCAATCCTGTGAAGATATTCAATATTTCTCTAATAGAAACAGCGACTGTTTCGAATAAAGCTCCAAAGCTAGGAAACTGCATCATTAAAATTCGCAAAAAGCAGATTGATATAAATATTGTTGTTAAGGAGGAAACGATTATAAAGCTTTCTGTTATTCCTGCATCATATATGAAGTTACTCAAGTCATCAAGACTTATTCTATCTGTTTTTAGTATTATTTTTGATTGAGCCAATACTAAATAATATCTGTAGCCGAAAGAAGTAATCATAAGGATGACAATGGCAATATCGATGTAATCATAGGGATACATTGTTAAAGTTCTGATTTTTACCAATGTTACTATTATGTTCGAGTAAATCAACTTTCAAGCTTCATATATAAGCCAGAGTAAACCAAGTCAATAAAAAACCTCAAGAATAATTAGGATAATTTGAGTTGATTCTGATATTTGATGATAATTTTTACTATATCGTGATTCAAAAAATGATGATCGATGTTTAGCAATTTTAAGTTCTCCTGCGTTATTTTGCAGAAACTCATATGCTAAAATAACACCTGTTTGATAGTTCTCATTATAAAAAACAACCTCAAAAACAGCAGATAAAAATTGATCGTCTATAAATCCATCTGCAATAAGTTGATTTTCAAGATTGATAACCTCGTCAATATTGTAATCATTCGGGACATGAATTATATACCCTCCTAAGTTATTATATCCTCCACTTGCAGAGTATGGGATCTTCGTACTTCCCCAGACTGTGGTCTCAACATTTGAATAATGATTAATAGATGTTTCTTCGTAATCTCCAACTCTTACATAGTCAGTCCCAGTTTTTGCTTCAGAAGTAGATTTCAAATCAGCCCTGTTATAAGTTATCCTCATTCCCATTAAGTAGTTGAAGTACTGCAAGTAGTGATATCCATTAACTTGAGAAGGATATTCCTTTTTTGTTTCATTATAAATAATTTGAAATAAATTACCGTGAATAAATTGCAACATCATATCCTTATTAAAAATATCATAATAAGTTTGCTGGTCTGTATTTATTGGAGAAAATAACAAGTATGACTCCATCGAAGATGCTATTGTGTATGAATCATTTATTCTCACTGTTGAAAGAAATGAAACTTCAAATAAAATGCAGATAAAAATATATCATATGGATCCAAAAAGACTAAACTTCTTATTCATATTTTCTGGAATTTTTTCATGTTTAAAAGCTTTAATGATAAGCTGATTATCAATCTCAATTAAGGTTTTTGTTTTTAAGCTTTTACTATCAGTATTCTCAGCAATATTTTGATGATTATTTTCATTTTTATAATGTTCTTTTTCCTCTTTATCTAATTCTTCCGTGTAAATTTCTTCGTTCTCGATTGTTACATAAGGTAAAGAGTATTTACTATTTTCATGAAGTAAAGTTTTTCTTCGAATAATCTTTCGACTTATAGGAAATATCAGCAACCTTTTCCTCTTCGACAACAATTGAATACCTTCTCAACCTATACAAATAAATTTCGTTATATTAAAGCCTCAGTATGACTTCAGCCTAAATTTAAAATGAATTTTAGATAAAAAGCTTTCAATTGCCATCAAGAACAAAAGAGTGTCGAATCATACACTACTTTGTCGATTTTGTATAATTTAAATTTAAAATCAAATTAAACTTTGTTTTTGTATCAAAGACTGGCCTACTAATTTAATCGATATATGGCTTTTAGTTTTTATTTCTTTGCAGCATGAAAACTCCAAAGTCGACCAAAACCATAATGTCCAAACTTTACAAGATACAAAATATCTTTAAGCTCTAATACTATTGGAGATTCTTTTTCAAAGCGAGATGTGTAGAAATTATTCAGTTTGTGAGATAGTTTTTGTCGGTGGACTTATAAAAATTCAACTTTGATTCAACCATAGATATCTTACTCAGTCTCTGTTTCCATTCTTAATTTAAATATATTTTAAATTCAATTCATAGACCTTTTATTGGGGTTTTGGGGTTTTGGGGTTTTGGGGT
>JAQGFW010014661.1:0-21577 GCA_030463445.1 Euplotes aediculatus
CCCCCAAAACCCCAAAACCCCAAAACCCCAAAGCAAAATTTAAAATTTGAATTTTATAAAAATATTCAAAATGGAAGAGATAATGATGGGCAACTACGGTAAGATCTAAACACAGCCAACATGGACCAGGCTATACCTTGCAAAAGACTGGTCTAGATTAATCCACATCAAACTTTATCCATTTTAGTTACTTCATGCTCTCTGTTTTCCTTTAAAGTTCGATAGTAAAGTGGCGGCATTCAAATTCATTTTGATTGTAAAATTTAAAAGCACCCAATAAACAACACTTTAAGATATTAGAAATTTATTCAAACAAAATAAAGTGAATAGATAATATTTTGAATTAATTTTTTAAGTATTTTAAGATAATATTAAAAGTAAAATAAAATAAAAGAGATTATCGACTTTATAAGCTCTTAGATTAAAAAATAAATAAAGAAGTATTGATTCAGAAAGAAGTTTTAAGCATATATAAATGATTATTATTTAAGTTGAGATATTTTTAAATAATAAATAAAAATCATCTCAAGTAAATTGTTTGAATGAAAAAAGGAGATAAATTTTTTAGATTAAAAAAGTATTGTATGTAATTTAATCAAAAATTCTCTCTGTAAACAGTGTAAATTTAAATTACAATATGAAAAAATTTGAATAATTGTATTAAGAAATTTTTTTTAATAAATAAGTATTATTTTAGCTCTTTTGGATTTTCAAAGCTCTAACTTACAAATAACCTTTATACACTTTTAGTGAATAAAACTAGCTTTTAGTAACCTTTATTTATACTGATAGGCGTCTTCTCTTCATCATATTTCCTCCATAAATCTTGTTAACTTCTAAATTTTCTCTCTAAAAATACAATAAAATAAAGGACAATATTCGAAATTATCAAACTTAAAATTGAACTTAAACTCCAAATGATATTGGGTTGTATTAATTTTGAAACAAATTGTATTTACTTTACATTTAGAAGAAATAAGCGTGGCATTATATTAATCTTAAAAAATAAGATAGGTAGCTTTTATCTTTATTGATATTCATACTCACTTTCATTGAAATATCAAATAAACATTGAAGAAAGTTATTGTCGAATCATATCTTCTTTTAATGGAATTTTAGTTTTATATTGACTGTATCTAATGCTGTCTTTAAATTTAGAATGCAAGGGATTGACTTTAGCAAATTCAAATTCGAATAAATTTAAATTTTTCTTTTTTTATTGGTTTCTCATAAAATAGAGTTTTAATTTAGAGAAATTAGGATAAGACATATCATTTTTGTAATAATTATTATCTTTACTTAAAAAAATTTAAGCTTTCTTATTAGTTTTCTCTGTCTATCGATTCAGTATAGTTTTAAACTATTTTGCTTATAAATAATTGATTAAGATTACAAAAAATAATATGATTTTCAAGAGAAAATTATTGAATTTCTTTTCTGAGAAAAACCAATGAAAATTGATAATAATTTTAAAAGAGTAAAATAACTCTAAAAATATAAATTTTATACAAAACATTAATATCCTTAATGCTGTATTCACTAAGCAATCTATAGTATAGTTTAATGAAACAATATTTAGTTAAGCATATATCTAAGTTTAGGTTAATCATCTTACATTTGTTTCTCATTTTGAGTTTCTTCTAATAAGTTCATATCTCTAAAAAACAGTGAAAAAGATGCTGATAATTGATAGTTATAGATATATTCTATTTTCTTATATCTTGTAGTTAAATCTCGTAGCTAGCATAGTTATTGAGATTTACTGAAGAAAAAAATAGTCCATATTTAATTATTTTAATTTATCTAATAATGAGAACAATTTGTGTCGAAATTAACTATTATGAATCAAATTTAATGCACAGTCCAGATAAGACAGTTAGCTTCAATGTTGATACATTTATCCTTTGAAATTAAGGATTGATGTTTAAAAAATAAAATTACAGTTTTGTTTTTGCAATAATTTGTGCTCCTAATTAAAAGAAAAATTGAGTCAGAATTTTACAAAATAAAAATTCCATGCTTAATATTTAAAATTCCATCTCTCAAAAAAGAATATATTTATATTATTATCCTGAATGATTTTCAAAGTTTACTGAAGCGACCATTTTTATCTTAACTATGCATGTTATTGGAACAGTAGATAAATCTGAAATTGTAATTACCCATATTGTTATTTTTCTATTAAGAAACTCATAAGCATGATAGGAAACAATTCGATAAAGATATAATTATTGGTTTTGTGATTTAGTTTGAATACAATAAGCATAACAGTGAATTCATTCCTATTTCCTATTTGTATGGATTCAGAATTTTATCACATCTTATTACTTTCCAGCTTATGCGTGGAGCATATTTAAAAGTAGCTTAAAATCATGCTTTTAATAGTATTTTTACTATTTGTCTCTATTATGACTTACATTGTCTAACTTTTATAATCTAGCACTAGGAATTTTATTTTAATTTACAAATCATAGTAAGTTGATCTTGTCAATATTTCACTTAGTATAGTGAAATTTTAGTTTTATTTCTAACTTGACACAGTTTTATGCTAATGTTGATCTCAATTTCTAATAAAGAGTATATAATTTGAATAAAAGTAGTTTATGCCTAGATCAAATTTCAAATGTAATTAAGCTAAAATTCCTTTTATCCTAATACTTATTCATTCGTTTTTGTGAAGAAAAAAACTTTTAATAAAAGCAAATATTAAAAAAAGTTAAAGTCAAAACAATAGTTTAGTTTTAAAGATAAGGTAATAAATAAGGATTTGGTTTATTTATTGATTAGTTTGTTCTCTTAGTCTCTTTTGCATAAAGCAAATACTATTTTGTTGGATAGTGAATTCAAATGAAAAAGAAATACATGCTCCTCTTTTTCAAAATTAGCCAACTAAATATTTTAATAAAATAAAATTTAATTTTTATTTAGGAATCACGTCAAATTTTTTGATTAGTTAAAACTGATTCTTCAATAAAGATTTTTATGTCACTGATCATAAATCTTAGAGTGATTCCTGAATAAAAGTTGAGTTTTATGTTTAAGTGTATTTTCTTATAAAGAAGAACTAATGCCGTACATTTTGTCTAACATCACCTGCTGAATTTAAGAAAAATTAATTGTCAAGATATTGGACTAAAATTATTACTTTAAATTTATCAACATTTGAGTGCAGAAAAATGGGGAGATAGTGGAGATTGTTTCTATTACCTTTATGATGATTAAAAGATAATACTTTATGATTGAATAAAGAGTAACAAGAGCTCTAATAGTGCCTTGATATAAATTAATTGTGCACGGAGTTAAATTTGGTCAAAGTTGACAAAAAATCTTAAAGGTACGCTGATATGGTTGAATTTATGAAGGAGATCATTGACGAGTGATCCGAAGATTTTTTGATAAATTTTAAGAATCTTCTAAGAGTTGGATTTAATATTTTATTTCAGTCGAAAGATCTGATTCAAATACAATTTTAAGCAATAAAACATATGCTTTTTGGTTTTAGAAATTTGAAATTAGCAGTATCTTTGTGTCTATTCCTCTGCTCTATAGTTAAATCGATCCACTCATCATCACTATTATTGCTGCCATTATCGTTGAATCGAGTTTACTTGGGAACTATTATTTTTATTTTAATATATTGGGTCAATCTAACTCACAACTAATAATTCCATGCAACTAATATTTGCTTATTTATCAAATAGTTTTAAACTTTAGATATAAAATGATAATAATAAATGTAAACACTCACAATAATTGTGCTGGATTATTTTTAAAATCAATTTTCTAAAGTACAGATCATAAGAACAATTGAACTTGGCTTTTCATTGAGCTTATTGTGAGTTCATTCATTATAATGCTTGAATCTATTGTGTCAGTTGTAAATGAGAAATATCCAAACTAATTTTGAAAAAATGCTGATTTATAGATTTTTAAATCTTAAATTTTATTTAAAATTTACACTGGGTTACTATAGTAGAAGAGTCAGCAGACGAGAGCAATATTCAAAATTCATGGCAAAACAATACAGAGAGTGAACTCAACAATATATACAATGAGGAATGACAATCACATGAGGAAGAAAAGAAGGGATCAGATGTGTAAGTACTTTTATTTCATTACTTATTGGCAAGTAGTCACACGCTATCAAGCTTCAAAGAGGAAACCAAGCACATCCAAGAAAAAAGTCAGGTATATAAACTCCTATTATGATTGTTTAGGATTTGAGCTCAACAAACAGAAACTATGATTCTGAAAATAAAAGAGTTAGCTCAAATGAAGAAAATAATGAGAGTAAACATGATTTTGAATACAATCAAAATGAGTCTGACTATTTTACTGAATACGAGGATGTACAACAAGTTTTTACTAATGATTCAATTATTATTCCAGTTATTGACGAAAATGAGTGAGGTAAAAAACAATACTATCATTCTAACTGACACTAATTATGCGAACTTTCTTTTATATTAATATATTGGAGTATAAAAATATATTTAAAAATACAAAGGATCTCAAATATTCAGATATTAAATTTTATTAAAAGTTGCATTTGGAGTATTATATAAAATTAAAGCAATTTCTCATTTAAAAAAAAATTATAAAAGGTGCTTGATTAAAATTAAATTATGATAATTTGATATTCTGACTTGTAAAGCCCACTACTGAGCTACCTTCTGGTTATTATTTTCTCTTTCATTTACATTTTTTTTGCTTGACTTACAGTTTTAAAAAGAAGTAGAGCAAACCTAAAATTGTAAAATAAAAGTTAGAAATTAAATTGAGAAATTTAATAATGATATAATATAAGCCCGAATATATTCTACAAATACAAAAGTGATTTGCGAAAATTTGTGTGGCGACTTGGCAGTGAGTCTGTCAAATTTCCTGCAGAAATTTATTTTTTTATATAATTATTCTTATTTAAAATTTAAAATTAGAATATGCTTAAAGCATTTTTGAATTTAATTTATTTCTATTAGCTAAGTATAATGAAACTAATTAAAGACATTTATAATTAATTTTGATATTGTTGAAAATAATGCTAAATCTAATATTATACTTTGTGCCTCCCACTTTGATTTTATGTTTAAATCATAAAATAAATATCTTGATACGAAAGACTACAAAATTTATTGATTTAAAGTATATCAAATATTTATTCGTTTCTTAATTTATAATATTATTAATAACAATTTAATTTTTTAGAAAATTTTAAATGTTCTTTTTTTATTTACAAAACCTTTTATAATAATTTCTAAAAGATTCAAATTTGATTTCAAAAAATAAAATTCTAATTAAGTAGCTTTGGAGGAAATTAAGCAATAAACCATTTTCAGATTTGGTTTCAAAATAAGTTAAAGTATAAATAAAAGACTGAGCACCTTTAATGCTTTTTCAAAAGATGCAAAAAAGACTCTCAATATAAAACAAATTATTTAATTAAGTTCAATAAAAGTATTTAAATTTATTTATTAAATAAGTAAAACTGTTTAAATAGATTCAGAATATAGACTTTTCCAAAATAATCTACAACTTTACCTTAAAAAATAATACTTTAACTTTATTAGTTTTATCAAAAACATAATTTTAAAAATTGTATTAAATAAATATTGTGCTCTATAATCTTTCATTTCAATTCCTTCAATGCTTTTCAATCATTTAGCAATAATTACTAATGATATTTTGATCAATCTGATTACAAATTTCTTGAACATTTAAAAAAAAAAATTTCTTATTAAAATTCCTCTTATCATATTTTTTACTTATACCCAGATAATCAATTGATATTAAACCAGAAATTTTTGCAATTATTCGATTCTATTAAACTCATTTCTTTAAATAAAACTCTTTTGCTTTTTTTTACAAACATTAAAACGTCACTGACTTAAATTAAAATTAAGTTTTGCTTATTTTTTTCCTTAATATAATCTTTAAATTTCATAATAAGCATTAATATTCTAATTTTGTCTAAATTATTCACATATTTTTTCTTTTATGATATTATAACTCATGCATTTAATTTAAGATTTATTTTTATAATTTTTGAAGCTTATATTTTTGTAATTTTAAACCCATTTCTTTTTACTTTTTCTAAAACCATAAAATGTAGTTAGATCTCTGAAAATGACTAAATCCCTGCTTTGATTTTATAGGATTGAATACTTTAAACTGACATCAATATGTCAGCTGTATGATTTTCATATTGTTTATTTAGTAGTTGAGTTTATAATTCATTTTAAATATTTCTTAATGTTTTTAATTTACCTCTACTTCCTTTCCAAGGACCATCTATTATTTTAAACATTCAAGTCATTGTGATTAGAAGAATTTGGACAATCTTTAATTCAATATTATCCAATAGCCTCTATTTTACGTAGGATCCAATTTTATTAATGTTTATTTAATTTATTCTTAATTTTCAATATTATTTTAAACTCTTGTTTTAATTAAAGCTAGAAAACTTAAATTCAATATCTTTCTTTTTATTAAATAAGTATCTCATAAATTTTGAATCTCAACACGCATTAATTACGGTTTGAATCAGTGAATATTTAGTTTAATCTTTTAAACTTTTATTTTGAAAAGTATAATAAAAAAGATAGAGATTTGCTTTATTCATAACTTGATTTAGTTTCTAAATGCCATCAAATTTATTTCATTTTATGAGATTAATAAGCATCAAAATTAATTAATTAAATTTTATTTCTGTTATATTAATATATTAAAATCGTTAGCATTTGACTTTTACTTCAATATCAAATTTCATGTTTAACAAAAGACTCCTCTGTTAAAAATCAAAACTACATTCAAAAAATTTTACTTTATAATAAAGCGATATTTTAATTGATAATATTCATAATGGACAGACTTTAATTCTCAATAAAAGGATTAGACTAAATTTTAATTTTAATAATTTAGTAATAAACTACAGTGATATGTCTATATTAAATCATACTTGACATTCTTAATGAAAAGTTATAGCTTTTTATTTCCTTTCCCGCAATGAATATCATTTATATAATAAGTTAGAATCTAGACTCCTAAAAATAAAATTTTTATCATTTAATTTAAATTAATTTAAGCTTTGTCAACACTTTTAGTGATTTTAAATATTGCCTTAAAATAACTAAGAAGTAAATAATAAATAAGTATTTTATAATGTTTACAGCAGAACAAGCATTATTCCAAGATTCAATGCTTTAAATATCTCTTATTATTTTAAAATAAAATGGAAAGTAATTATTGAAACCCACTATATAAAAAATACCTAGTTTTTACTATCTAACTCTAGAATTATATATTTTTCCATAAAGAATATTGAAATTGTCTCTGGTGATTTTGTTTACATTTCTATTATATTTATCCATTTATTTTTTTGCTCTTTATTCCATAAAAATTTATTAAAGCATACTCTACATTAATCCATTTATTTAAATTTTTTCTTAGTTGTTTTCAAATTAAAGATCTAGTTATAATTGATAATTTAAACTAAATAGCATTTGCTCCAAAATGCAGCAACATTATATATCATAATCCTGTATGGCGCTTTACTCCTTTTTTAGTTTATGCATGCAAATAATTATGGATTCATCGTTAAAAGTTGCAAGAGAAAAAGTTTTAAGCATCTGTAAATAGTTGTGCATTATGAATTCGAACCAATATTTATATTCAATCACTTTTAATGTTTTCACATCCAACTTAATACTTTTATAGATTTTGATAGTGAAGATAAAGTGAATATAAAAACTCACGAAGAAGTTGAAAAAGAATGGGCAGAACAAGAATTGAAGTTATTACAAGATAGATACTTGAACTTCTATGATACAATTACAATCGCTATAACAGATTATGAGCATGTCAACAACGCAAATGAGATAGTACTTTCTTTTTAGTTTATTTGATATTCTATATGCTAAATTCTTTATTAAATATAAAATTATTTAATCGTCAGTTAATAATATTTACATAAAAATTTAAAATCAATAATCATATAGCTTATCGTTATTTAAATAAGAAAATAAATGAAATCACTCAAAAAATTTAAATAAACATATTTTTTATTTATAAATAGCTTTTATATACTAATTCTTTTGTAACTTAAATAGATTTTATATTGTAAAACTTGAAATATTTAACAACAACATCTCTTTAATTATTGGCTTGCATTTTCAACGTAAACAATATATTCTATTATTTAAATATTTTGTTTTAATTGCAAGTATTTCAAGTTAATAATTTAGAATTTAGTGTAATAAAGCATCATTTTCAGTTATTAAATAGCAAATAGTTGTTTGTTAATATTATTTAGTTCAAAAGATTATATTAAAATAAAAAATTTCAAAACATTCATAGTAATTCACTTTATTAAAAAGCATAATGAGTTTGTAATAATTTTCTTCAAATGAATAAAATAGGATATTGAGTCTATGAATAAATTCAATTGTTTACAATGGCTATAGTTACTAATTAAATTTAAAAGAACTGATATCTAATCAAAATTAAAAGAAAATTATAATATGTTAATTCAATAACGCTTTTTTAATAATCTGTTACTATAATTGTAATCATCTTATATAAATAACATTTTTAAGTATAAATCTGATGATATAATATTTCAAATATCGTGATAATCAAATTAATGTTAATTTAAATTTATTAAATATTATAGGAAGAACCCAAATATCTAACACAATACTATCTTAGTATAAATGACAAGTAAGTATCTAATATATTTTAATTTTAAATGTGATCGAGTTATTTTAACAAGTTAAAATAATAAGGCTTGAATTGGTAATTAAATACTTTATATAATATTATATTAACCTACTTTTCTCAAATTAAATGTAATTAACTAACATTTATTTACCATATTATTTTAAAATTTATTTTAAAATAAACAGATTAAATAAACTAGAGCCACTCAAAGTTTAGACTTGGAGATCAAGCCAAAAAGGAAAATCCTGGCTGTATTTAAATAATTAATTTACAATTCTACCAAGCACAACTGCAACTACCTACAACTCCTTAATAATCTAAAGGTCTACAAGATGACAAATGAAGAAAAATATGATGATTTTTTTGTAAAAGTATGAAGACTTGATCTCAAATTAATTATATTACTTGGCTATATTAATAGTATTCGAGTTAAAGAAATAGTGCAAGAATCCTATTGCTGCTTATTATTAAGTATCTAAATCTTTTGTCAACTAGTCAATTTGATACTTCATTCTAAAATTAAATCAAGTTCTAAAGAAATGTAAAGAAGCAAGATGAGTGGATATTAAAATCTCACATGAAAAGATCGAATCAATCAAATGATTCATGATGAAAAATAAAGTTAGACAAATTATTATTAAAATAATTTTTTTTTAATTTAATAGAGGATCATAGTAACTTATGCATATATCAGACTGTAGCATTTTATTGATATTAAAATCAAAGCTTAAGTACTTGTACAAAAGATTTGCTTTATTTCAAAAAGAAGTTTAAGTTCCGATAATTTCAAGAGGATTTGAGAATCTGTAATGGGTTAAATACAGCCTAAACAATTTAGGATATGAGATAATGTTTTTGGATTAATTTTCAGTAAATTTCTAAGGAAAATATATATTATTCGACACCTATCAGTTAAAAATGAAATATTAACTCGAACATTAAGGTCTTGAGAATGTCAATTACACTCGATTTTGAATCGCTTTTCGAATCTTTAACCAAAACCTTCATTTATCAAGTTAATAAAGAAGAATAAGAATATTAGTTGAAGATGATATACTATTTCCATGGATGATAGAAAATGAGACTATGAATAATGACTTACATGCAAATGTTTATATTAATTAAAATTTTGACCTCTAAGAATAAGAAATCATGAATATTTTATTCAACTTGTATATACAAATAATAATGTTTGAATGCCTACTTGGCAGAACGGGTAGTTCTATTTTGGTCAGGTTTACTGTAACACTGTTTAGTTAGCTCACTGCTTTCTTTGCTCACATTAAATAGATGGGACTATTATGATGAAAAAGACTCATCTAACTATTCCTACAAAATAAGAATTGCAGATCTGGAGGAGAGTAAAGGTAGCTTACTTAACAAAAAAGGATACCAAGATAAGGCCGAGGACCAAAAAGATAAATATTTGTTTGGCCAACAGTCAAGCAATCAACCTCTCAAACTCAATCAGCCCTTTATTTTGTACAATTTAAAAAAGAAAGAGCCATTAAAATATGAAGATATTGCATATGTAGATTCTAAATATTTGCCTAATTTGAAACAAAGTTCTACTATTACATTATTACAATTTTACTTTGAAAAAATGGGAAACAAATCAAGAGATAGTCAGTATGTTAGTCCTCAAGAAGAATACAGACTATTCACTTTTTTCAACAGCACCAAGTACTATTTGGACATATCATGGAATGATGATTTGGAGTTAAGATCAACAGAAACTAAAAATTCTATTAAAGGTTAGTTAACATATTTTAGAAAAAATAAAAATTTATGTAAAATATCTTCAGCTTTATTTTTGATTTATAAAAACTACTCTTGATAATTAATTGCTAAATTTAGTACATGTGATTCAGAAAGTTGAGAAAATAAATCCATACATAATTGATCAGCAAAAGTAAGTTTTGCAAATGTAGCATTATTAACTTAGAAAATCTAATTATTTTTTATTATTTGTAATTTAGAGACATATTTTTCTTTCACTGAATAATAAGACTGAGCATATATTGAATCATTTCAAATTAAAAAACATCTAGATTTAAATTTAAAATCTTAAGCCCTTTTATTGAGCATGAAATTGAGGTTAAAAAAATGAAAATGAATTTGTAAAAAAATAAGAAAGATTTACATTAAAAAAAATTAAATCTATAAAAAATATTCAAATAGCATAAATGAACAATTAAGTAAAAATGAATTATTATAAACTTAATATATTTTCAAATTTTACATCAATAATAATTTAACTCCTATGGACTCGAATAAAAATTAAAATACTTTACATTTGTTTTGCTTATGTATCTTATATTTAAATAGTAAAACTGTATTCAATAATTTAACGTTATAAAATAGTCAAATGTATTATAGTAGTTATAAAATATATTAAATAATATTTATTTATCTTTAAATAAAAATAAATGTAAAAAATATTATCTATAATTTATTTATCTAAATAAAAAATAAAATTAAAAAAGTTTATTATTTATTTTCTCACAATTAAGATTAAACATGGAGCCAAAATATGTACCACTAATCCATTTTATAATATATAAACTTTCTTTAAATAAATTATAAACATCATAAACTAGACTCAAACTAGTGTAAAAAATAGCCATATTAGGAGTTCGAAAATGTTAACTAAATTCATAATATTTTAAGTGATTTCTTGCAATTTTGTTTCATTTACGCTATTCTATATTTTTATTATTTACAATGAACAAAAATATTCTCCATATTATTTTCACTTCTTTCAGTAAGTTAGGAACTCATGCAGAGAAAACAACTCAAAAAATAACTCCAGCTTGTTTTATTATGATAACCTATATTCTTCTTTTCTCTTTATTTTATATACTTAACCATCTTTGAAACGTAGTTCAATTAAGCAATCATTTCCCTAATAAACTTTATATAAGTTAATCGCTTTAGATGATACATATTGCGAGCGGCACCCAATTATTACTTAAAGAGACAACATTGATTTGAAATAATCTTTGATGAATTTGATAAGCTCAAAGATATCGTATTGTTTGACAAAAATGCAGTAATCGGAGTAAGTGACAGCACAGAGTCAATCGGACTGGAGAATATGATTAGAGCCACATTTTTTAAACATCAGTCTAAAATTTCTTTGCAATTTTGTTATGCTAAATATGACTGGAGGTGTATTTATTTTTGTAAAGATGATCAGACTTTGAAACCATTTAATTTTGCAAATAAAAAATATTATTTTGACATCGAGTTTGACTCAGAAATCAACGAACTATTAGAAACAACTCAATTCAAAATAAGAGTCAGTGAGTAAGTATTTGTTCAAAGAATTTCGGTTTATCTTTTGTAATCTTGCTTTTATTCTTTCTTCGGCATTTGAAAATTTTGTGATTACCTATGTTAATTTAGGTCTCCAAAGCTATATCTAAAAATTTTAAAAAATGAAGAGGGCAAGGTAGAGCTGAAGGTAAGTTTTTGGAACTTAAGTTTAGGCATGAGAATACAACCAACACCTCAACCAACACTATATCTTTTCACTCCACTCAGTGAACCAGTTCTATTCTATAAATCAGATTAACAGATTTAGTAAAATGATGGCTTCATTTAGATACTATACTAATTATTTTATTTTTTATTTCGAAACTTATTTAAAGATTAAGGATACAAATATGTGTATAAAAGCTTTGAGGGATATGACTATATGGAAGGTAAGAAACTGGTTTAAAATATGTATCAAATATTTTATAACAAAATATTTATAGAATAAATTTTAATATATAGTAAATTCAATACTTTAAGTTAATCGAAGCTCTACTGTACATTGAATATCGAATCAATTACCTAATATGATAGAGATGAGCTTGAAGCAGTAGTTAGGAATAAAAAGTTGAAATCATAATCTATTTCTTTACTCTGTGTATTTTTTAAACTTATGTTTATCAAAACATTTGTTAGTCAAAAGAAAAGACAATGACGTTGATATTCATATATCAACTTGTGAGCTATTTTTATGATAAACATCAAATGTATATAAAATATTGATTTATATTTGAATGAATCATTTATGATTAAAAATAGAAAGATTAAACAGTTTTATACAACTTAAAAATATTTAGACTATTCTCTCAAAATAAATAGAACATTATCAAATAAATTGAATACTCTCCATTTGATATTGATTGTTCTTAAAACTATATATTTGAATTGCTTATTAAATTTCTTTAAAATATTAAATAACTCCTCTGTGTTTTCAATTGTCAATTTTATAAATGTTTATCGTTTGCGAGTTAAATTTAAAAATAGGAGTAAAAAATATTGATAATAAAATAGCTGGATGCCTGCCTTTATTTGAAATATTATATCTAGTTAACAACAGGCCAAGGTTAATTTAAAGTGCCATTAGCAATAAGCTAGCTTTCTTTTTTATTTGTGCAGCATGTTTCAGAAATTAATACAAATATATTTTAGTTCCAAGCCAGATTCGATCAGAAACTTTCCAATGCCTATGATCAATTATTGTTCCAATGTTTTCAAGAATATTTCAAAAATAATGAATTCAATCGAATTATTAAAATACTTTCAGAAAAATTATGAGAAGGTCCATGTTCAGAATATTATGGAATGTTCGCCGAGAAGAAACTAAATAACTATACTTATTTTCTGATTTGCACTCTAGGTAAGTAAAACTATATGTCTTTCAATACCGGATAGGAAATTGAATTTATAGAATTGATATTATGCTTTGCCTATAAAATATTTATTTAAACTTGACTTACAGTGACAGATTTATTTTAACAAATTATTTTTTTATTGATCATTAAATAACTATCATCACTATCATTAGTTTATCAAACAGATCCGGTTTAGCAGTAAATCGATATTATTTAACATTTAAGGTTTAGCAAATTTAATTGAAGTATTAATATAAAGATATTATGAAAGTAATAAAAATTTATTAAATAAATATTTAACAGTTTACAATATTTTAAAATTTAATATTAATTAAATCATTCAATTAATCAAAAATAAAATGTGAATATGATAAAAAATTAGTTTAATTATATACTAAATAATTGTAAATATTATTCATTAAAAATATCATTAATGAGCGCTAAATAAAGCTTTTGAATTAGTCGAAGAAATATCTTGATAATTAATTTTTAATTTTAGTTAAATTAATTCAATTATTTCATAATTAGATTAAAAATAAATTAAAATGTTTATAAAATTCATCATTATAAATGATGAATAATTTAGTGAAATTCAAAACTTAGTAATGATTATAAATTTAATGAGATTGCTTAATACTGTAAATAAAATTATGAATAGCATGCATTAAATCAAATGTTTTATTTAATATAGCAATCAACTACCACAATGACGAATCTCTCAAAAAATATATTGAAATGTTTGGAAGGCATCGTTCACAATTCTGGAATGAAAATACAAATTTAATGCTATTTCATCAAAGTTTGGTAGAGAAGCATCTTAGTTTTAATACAATAGCTAAATTTGACTCATTAGTTGAAATGAATGTCGACGTTCATAAATATGTTAAAAATATTAAATGGAACAATGGAGATTATAATAGGCAGATTGTAGAAGGACTGATTCTGCACACCTTTAGATACTCTAAGCACATTATTTGATCTCAGATGAATAACTCTAATTTATCCAAATTTATTTTTAGCAGTCTGAACAATTCAAGTCCAGAATACTTTGAACCGATCGATCTTGAGAGTTGTGGTCTAACTTATACTGATATATACTCACATCTTCCAAAACAGTTTCCTCAATACGTTATCAATAATGATGAAGAAAATGAGATAAGTAAAGAGTATTTAAAATATGGCATAAAGATCACGAACAAAGATAAATACGAACACGACAAATCATGACTTAAATCTACCTTTATTCAAGAGTTTGTCTGAACTTGGCTTGACAACAAAATCAATTTATTAGGTACAGACTCAAAAAGAAAATTTGTAGTTGGTGATATGTTTGTCGATGCTGCAATGTGCTACTCTCTAGAACAACATATTATAGAGAAAATTCAATATAAATATAGCATTGACTCTCTGATTAAAGCACTTGCAAATAGTCAAGAATGATTTCATTTCAAAGAAGGTGTTATCTGTCTGCTAAGATCATGCTACTTCAACACAAACTCTCAAATTTTAACTGAAAAACAAGATAAAGTTGATGATATTAAAAAGCAAATTATTGATAATCTTAACAAAATAACTGATTTAGATAATATCGAACAATTGGGATTTGCGACTCAAGCAATTACGCTGGTCACAAATTTATACTACCGACTGGACAATCAAGATCAAGATGAATTGAACGTTATTATTTCGAATTTATTTATTAAGCTTTTTGAAAATTATCAAGTTTATGGAATACCTAACATTTTTGATTTTGTTAAAGAAACTGCATTTTTAGATCAAAAATTGATTAAGAACAACAAACAGCTTGTTGATAATGAATTTAGTAAAAGAGATGTAATCCTTGAAACTCATCAGAAGAATTTAGTGTTTATAATATGAAAGTTAATAAAGAAGTGCATTTTGAGTCAGATGTCAATTTGTAAAGTTCAATATAAGTCAGAAATCTTAAAGTCTTTATGTCTTGATGATCATACTTTTCAGAAGTTAATAATTTTGTCTATTTTAAAATACGTTGACATTCCATTTGACGAAGAGTTTACAGATGAGCTTATTGATGTGCTTTTAGTTTTGCAAACAGGACTTGACAATCGTAAAACCGATAGTGAGTTTGTTAGACTGAGTAAAACCATTCAGAATGTTATCGTCTCAATCCATAACTACGGAGTCAAGGGACAAATTGACGATTTAATTTACATCAATGATTTAACAACCCAACTCAAAGATTTAAGAAATAGGATTCAAATTAACCAGAAAAACAAAGACATATTTAAAGAGGGTAAAGTTGGTATTGATCAAGTTGTTGATTCAGAAATTCCATTAATTCTTGGAGAACTCTTATACAAAGTTAGATGAAACTTAAACTTAGATGAATTAAATAAAAGTAAAGATATCAATATTATGTTGATCAAAATTTATAAAACGTTGATCTATCTGATGGATAGTAACCAAGATATTTGAGTTAGACTTTGGCACTTTAGTCAAAAAATGTTTTGTATTAAATGGGGAAATAAATATCTGAACAGATGCCATGCAGAATTCTTCTTCAAATGTGTCTCAAAATTAAATGAAAACAAGACAACACAATTTACTATTAACTTTTTCTCAAAAGTATGGCAGAAAATTGGAGAAGTAATACTAAAAGAAATTTAAAAAAAATAATTATGATAATTCTTTACAGAACTTTCATGATTTATTTAGTGAAATTGGAGAACAATATGGCTATTTTATTGTAATGTTTGACAGTCCAAAAACATTGAGCATTTTTAACTTTCTCAGCACGACAGATATTGATTTAGAAATTGATCGATTTTGTAATCACTTTATGATGAACAAATTCAAAGAATCAGGTAAGCATATAAATAACAAAATAAAGATGGAAAACGAGAGCAGGACAAAGAGGAAGCAAAGGATGATTATCAAGAACTAAAAGAAGTAGGTGAAGGTAAATCATTTGATGCAACGCAAAACAAAACTCAAAGTTCAACTAAAATACAAAAACAGTAAGATTAATTTTGAAGAAGCTGGACTATTTAAAATTTCAAACAATATACCTCAGACTCTATTTAATAAAGCCGCACATTTAATATTTAGAAACAATGAGTCAACCAAGGATTATAATCAATCTTCAGAACAGAGATTAGGAGGTCAATCATTCAATAATTTGTGGTTGGTTCTTCAAGAATGTAAAATAGTTGATGTTTTTGAGGAACTTTTAAAATCAATCCCAAAAGAAATTAATATAATGAATAAAAGATTCGATTCAAAAATTTGATTAATATGAAACTTTATTCACAAAGTTATTAAATATGTGACTGAGAGAGATCAGGATTATAAAAATATGAAACAATATCAGTATTTAATGAACATACTTTTATTTATAGTCAAAAGCGATGTTTTAATGAGAAGTCAAGAAATAAAACGAATGTTCAATTCTGATATCGCAATTGATTCATGGTTCTGAATTATTAACAAAGACTATGATTTCAATTTTATTAGTAAATACATGAAGTGTATAGTATATCAAATACTTATAGAGATTTTAAAAGTTGATAAAAAATTTACAAGACAAAAAATAATGTTATGGACTTATAACATCGATAAAACAGAAAAGCTAATAAACAGAGTAACTTTTTCTATACGGTACTTTACAGACTCAATCATAAAAAATAAAAATAGTTTTAATTTAAATGATCATGAAAGTGATAGACTTTCTGATTATTACGAGATTCACTGTTGTATCAAATTCTTAAATATATTATGTGACAGATGAAAAGAATTCCAGGATTATCTAAGAGTTCAGCACAATTGAATAAATAGCTCGAACATCGTTTCAAGCATAATCACATTAATAAGAGTTTGCCTTAATTCTGTTCAATATAAATTTGCTTTGAAAATGTGAATAGAATCATTTAAGGTAGTATATGCTTTGAACAACCAAATGAACAATGAAAACAAAGACTTTTTTATGAGCATTCGAACGTACGAGTTTGTCAAACAAGTAATGGAATTAGGATGGTTTTCAAAAGACAACTATTACTCACTTAATGGAGAAGCAAAAAGTATTTGTGATGCACCTGTATTTAATAACAACAAAATGATACTGAAGCTAAAACTAATTGCGCTAGAAGTTAGTCATCAGATGATTGATAATGAAAATCGACACGAATTTTTAAATTCAATTGGAAAGGAAATATTAGACGCGAATCTGAAAATAGGCTATGCTCAATTGTTACATCTGAATAATGGTGTTATAAACAGTAAATTCTTTGATAAAAGAGGCATGACATGACATAGTTTTAATATCCAGATGCTATTTTCCTGATACTTTCTTCGGGCAAAGATTTCAGATAAAGATGAAATCAAAGAACAAAACATTATTCAGCTCTATGATAACCAAAGCATATTTTTTGAAGTTTCAAAAGTAGCAAAGATGAGTATATTTAATTTATTCAAAAGCAAGCGTTCTAATTTTGGAATTAAAGAATACAATAATTATTCAAAAAAAGAAGAGTTTGAATCAGATGTGCTTAGTTTTTATGAAGGTAGTAGCTCTCACATTGAAGTTGTAGTTCAAAATAAATTGATATCAAATCAATCAAGACATGATCCATTCTTACTGTTACAAAATAGCAATTCTGATCAAGTAAAATACGATTATAAAACAGCTATTGTGACAAAGTACTTTATGATACCACCAAGATTTCTATCCATCACTCAAAAACAAAAGACAGATTTTTGGACTGGACTTAAATCTGACGATCCAAAGGTGTTTTGTAAACTGTTACAAAAGTATGGAGTCGAAATTAACAAAGAGCTAAGTATAATGGAAAAAGTCCAGAGTTCTAAGTACACTCTATCTGACTGAGTCAAAAGAGCAAATTGGTTGGAAATGTTCCTTGCATTGCTAGTCTTTATTATCAATTTAATCATATTCTTTGGTTATAAATTAAATAGCACTGATAATTCAGTAGAACTTCTAATTTTTAACTCAAAAATAACTACATATGTTCTTATTTATGGTATTGGCGGCTTGATATGCTCAGGCTACTTTTATATAATAATGATCAGACTGATAATCATTTTCCGCATAAACTGGGGAGAATTTAAAATATCTTATGACAAAAAGAAAAAGGCCAACAAAGCTATCCCCAAATATGTATGGAGTAATGTTGTGAATTTATACAAATGGACACTACTGATAGTTCAAAACCAAGATCTGTGGTGTTTAATTCCATGCTTTATATTTGCAATGCTTGGGATGACTCTACATTTTTACTACTTTGTGTTCTGCATTATTGTTGCTATAATTTATGTAGATAGTCTGATGGAGGTTATTTTAGCTATATGGGTCCCCAAATATAGAATTGCTTGGACATTGCTTTTGACTTTAGGCGTTCTGTATATTTACGCTGCACTATCATTTACTCAGTTCAGAGGCGATTACTCTCAAAATATTCCTAACTCTTGTGATTCAGTATATAACTGCCTAATCACAATTTCAGACCAGTGGTACAAGAACAATGCCTTAGGAGGATTTCTATCAACTCAAGTTCCAGCAATTGTGCAAAACAGCACTTTCAAAGTCAATTGGGGAAGGTTCTTCTTCGACTTAATATTCTTCATTGCGGTCCCTACTCTTCTCGTCAACATCATTTCAGGTATCATCATCGATAACTTCGGAGAAAGAAGAAGTAAGAGAGACGAGCTCAGAGAGTATCAGAGATCCAGATGTTTTGTTTGCGGAAAATTAGACAACGACATCTTAGATTTCAGTCATCACACAAAGTATGAGCACAATTGTTGGGACTACGTTTACTACATTGGAATTCTAAAGAATACTGAATTCAAAAACCTGAAGGACTCCACGGACATCTACGTGAAGAAGATGATCGAAAGCAACAACTCTGAGTGGTTTCCCTGCTATTATAATAGTGGGTATTCTATGAGCAACACCATTCAGGAGATCTCATCAAAGCAAGACGGACTTGAGAAAAAATCAAAAAACTATTATGTCAAATTAGACAATAAAATTGAAAATCTTCAACAAAATATTGAAAAGAAAATTAACGAAAAAATTGAAGAGAAAGTTGATAAACTAAAAGAAGAGTTGAATTTAAATCTTGACTTCAAACTAGAATTCCAATTCAACAAGATTAAAGACTTGTTAAGCAAGTAAAATCTTGTTTATAAATCTTTTGATAAGGATTTTACCCAATTATTGTCAATTTATGTTAGTTGTTTTAATTTTTTAATAGCCATTTGTTTTATTGTTGTTAATAAATTGTAAGGTCAAGCATCATTAATAACAACAATAGAAAGCAATATTAAAATTTTAAAGCAAGAATGATTTTAACAGAACTTTCTAAATTAAATGACAGTTAATCTTAAACAGTATTTAAAATGAAACAATAAATTATTAAAATAAATAAGATAATAAGAACTTCAAATATATTCTATTCTATATTTAAAAAGGGTTAATATGTAAGTAAATCATAACATCGAGATTTTCGATGTAAAAAAGAATTTTATAAAAAGAAAGCAAAGCTTTAAATTTCGAAATGCTTGACTTCATTATATTTATTAAAAAAAAATATTAAATAGTTCTGATTGGAAATAACAATATATATTCAATAAATGTCATAATATAATGATATTTTTAATCATTTGTACAAGTTATATTAATAATTTAAATTTTTTAATTTAATGAAAATATAACATTATATTATTATTCTTTGTTTGTAGATTTTTCCAGATTTATATATTAAAATAATTTAATTAATTTTGAAGTTTAATTGGTAGTCTTATATATATCTTAATTATGAGATTTTAAAGTGTTTTATTTCTCTGCATAACAAGTAATTTGATAAAATTATTTTTTAAATACTTAATCACTTTTCTAAATAAGTATCATATGAATTCTAATTTATTAAAAATGAAACGGATACATAAAGAGTATTAATCACTCTTTTATATACAAAACGTCATAAATGATAATTAAAAGATACAAATTAGCTAAATAATAAATTTTTTTATTCACTGTTTTTGCTTTAAAATACTTTCTATCATTTTTATATTATGTAATATATTTATTGCTTCGATCAATCATTATAGAAGTTGATAGAGAATCTTTTGTTTTATAACTATGTGAACTTCATAATATTTATTTATATTAATTGATATAAATAAAATTAATAAATATATATTAAAAATATCAATCGCAAATTCTTGTAAACTAACTTGGAAATAAATATTTTATAACTTTATAAATAAATATAAAACAACCTTTGATTATTCTTTGATTAATTCAAATCAAAACTAAATTCAATAAATGTTAAAAATATAAAATTATTAATAAATGGCTGATTGCTTTGAATTCTATTAAACTATTTGCTTTCTAATTTAAAAATAAGTCGTATTTCAATCCAAACAAAATTTTCAAAAATGATTATGTTTTAATCTTTTAGTAGTTGCTTACAAAGTGTGAAGTTACTTAAAGCCAATGGTAACAAATGTTAAATATAGATCATTTACAAATTGAAACTTGATACTTTCAAACCAAAGGCTGATTAATACAACTACTTAAAACTTTAATTTGAATTAGTAAGTGTCTTCGTATAATATTTAACTGAAAATATATTCAATTAGCGCTTATCCTCGTTTATTAGAAACATTATAAATGTATTTGCATTAGTTTTGTAAACACTCTAAGAAAATAAAGTAAAACACTCAATTTATTAATAAAATCCTCATTAATTTTGTTAATATTTTTCTGCTGGGAAAACACGATAATTGTTATGTTGATAAAAAATGAACTTAAAGTCGTATTTTAATAGATTTAGAGAAATAGCTTTGAGATGATAGTTATAAATGCGACATTGTTCTTTTGATTCAGCAAAAGTAAGTATTGAGTTCAATAACTTGATAAACTTCGAACTATTAATCTCTCAAAATATACTCCCAAATTAAAGTACTTAGTAAAATTTCTACACCAACAGAGTTCAACTATGATGGTTGTTTACTGAAGATGAGAAATACTGAAACACCAAAATGAGAAAATATGTATTAGGTTTCTTATCTCAAAAAACATAGGTTTGTAATCTAAATTTTAATTCATTTAAGCTTTAATCAAATCAACTTTGATGTTTCAATCACCCAAACTAGGTCCGGGGTTTTGGGGTTTTGGGGTTTTGGGG